>RJWT010033663.1:0-13855 GCA_004365215.1 Cuniculus paca
GGTGGTGGGCCCAGGCCCCCAGTCTATGGAGGGACACTCCACAGCTGTGGGGAGAGGGTGGCAGCTGCATGGACCAGAAGGGATGTGAGATCCTGGACTCTAGTGAGGGAGTTTTGGCCCTATGGCTGTCCATCAGAACACAGAGCCCCAGGGTGTGGGTCTGCAGTGTCCACTCAAGCAATCGTTGCTGTGATGTTCAGTGACTGAGAGTAGACTGGGATCCTATTGAGGGATTGTAGTGTCTATTCACATCCCTTAGCTCATGTGACCTTCAGGCAACTCTGTGATGAACTAAGCAGCCACATGAGGACAGATCCGACCCTCTACAGGGTGAGGAAACAGAGGCCCCAGAGGAACAATGTACCTTATTCAAGTCACAAGGTACATGAGTGCAGAACGTCTTCCATAAAGAACACAGCTTTGCAACTGATCCAAATTTCTCATCATAGTTCACATACACAGTGTCGTTTCTACATCCCTGGCACTCAGCATAGTTCATGACATGTGATAGGAATCTGACAAGTATCTGCAAATGAATGAATGGGTGAACAAAGGGATGGATGAATGGATGGGTGATCAGTTCCACAGACCAACTTTCTGAGAGACAAAAGCTTGGTCCAAGGGAAGACAAAGGAAAGCAACATTTATTGAGCAACTTCTATGTACCAGGTATTCTAAGAACATTATCTCATTTGCTTCTCTCCACAGCTAAAGCTCAGAAAAGAGCTGTCTCTCCACATGGTGAGCTTTCAGTGTCACTCAGGTCTACCTGGCATTGCTTTTGTCACCAGGGAATTTATCTAAATCTCATACTGATTCTGTTTATCTTTTCAGCCTGGACTAGTCCCAAAGGTAGAACCCTGAAGCTTTTTCCCTCTTGTATCTTCCATACTCTGTACATCCCATACTCTGCAAACTTAATTTTTCTTTAAAATAACCTACTAGATTTTGCTTTCTTCCCCTTTTTCTTCTCATGGGCCAGTGCCTCACTGTCCTTGCTGATATCTTTGTCTTCAGGTTTACTCTACTTTTCCATGTCAGGGCTATTTTTCCATAGCACAGATCTAGGGTATAGCTCAGTGGTAGAGTCCTTGCCTAGCATGCATGAGGAGGCCCTGGGTTCCATTTCTAGTACAAAAAAAAAAAAGAAAAGAAAAGAAAAGAAAAGAAAAGAAAAGAAAAAGGCACCCACAGCACAGATTTGCTTAGGTTATCCCCACCTTGGCTCTGGACCTTCCATCTTTTCCTATTATGTCTGGTATAGCACCTATACTCATGCCTGGCTTTCAAAGTCCTCCTGCCTGTCCTGTTTCCCCATTGACCTGAGTGTTCCCATCATCAGAGTTGATGCACAGTAGGTGCTCAATATACGGAGCTAAGTTTCTCATTTATCCTCACAATGGGCCCATTAGGAGGCAGCACCAGTGCCTGGTTATTTGAGTATTGTCCTGGAGGGCTGAATTGAACACTCATGACTCCTAAGTGACAGAGTCAGCCTCAGACTTAGGTCTTGTAATTGAAAGGAAAACTACTAGAAAGAAGGGCCCCTGAATTCTGGAGTCAGGAGTCCTCTGTCCAAGTCCTAGCCGAGTGGTTCTTGACAAGTTTTCTGAGCCCTTTATGGTGACCCTTTAAAAACGGAGGTAGAATGTTCTAACTAGGGAGCCATCGGAGGATTAAATGAGACCGTGTTCACAGAGTGGCCGTGGACATTCTCAGCACATGAACCAACATCAGCTACATGCAACAACCTTCACTGCTGTTCACGAGTCGCCTCCCCCCACCCCCATCTGGTGGACAAATGGTTAGTGCTGTTACCTGTTTGTGGCTCCCTGTGGAGCCATGACTTCTGTCCCACTCCACACCTGGAGGTTCAGGGGTTTATCCTCCTGCCACCTGGGTTCTTGGTTTTGGTTCCTGATTAGCTGAGAGTTGTTCAGTCTCCGAGAAGTCTCATGGGAGTTGTGGCTGGCAAGCCTGCAGCAGAAGAGCCGGTGGTATGCAGTGCGAAAGTCTCTGTTGAGGGCGGCATACAGAATGGGGTTCAAGGCTGAGTTGGCATATCCCAGCCACAGAACAATGGCTTCAAACACCTCATTGACAGCATCATCCCCTTTCAGCCCACGGTAAACAAAAACAGTGAAGTAAGGAAACCAGCAGATGATGAAGGCCCCCATTACAGCAGCCAGCGTCACTGTGGCTTTGTGCTCCCTGATGGTGGCTGCCTTCCAGGAGCTGATGTGATTGATCCTCTTGGCCTGCTCCCGAGCGATCTTGAAGATGCGGAAGTATGTGATGCACATTATCAGCAGAGGTAGGTAGAAGGTGACCAGTCCGTCCACCAACCCATACACTACATTGACCTGGACTTTGCACTTGAGGGTGGTGTCATTGTCCTTGCTGGTCTCATTGCTGCTATTCCAACCCAGGTGAATAGACAGGAAGGACAAGGTGATGGAAATGACCCAGATGAAGACTAGTGAGATGGCAACCCGGACTGGGGTGATGAGCACAGGGTACCGCAGTGGGTCAGTGACAGCGCAGTAGCGGTCGAGGCTGATCATAAATAGGTTGAGGATGGAGGCCGTGCAGAGCATCACGTCCAGGCTGGTGTAGATATTGCAGAAGACCTTGCCGAAGGTCCATTTGCAGGACAGCTGGTAGATGGCAGAGAAGGGCAGCACCAGGAGGCCCAAGAGCAGGTCTGTGACTGCCAAGGACACAATGAAGCAGTTGGTCAGACAGCGGAGCCGACGGTTCAAGCCTACAGCCAGGCAGACAACCACATTGCCAGCGATGGTGATGAGGATGAGGATGATGAGGACCACACTAATGGTGATCTTGCATACAGCAGAGTCCAGGCAAAAGGAAGTGGCTGTGCCATTGAGCGCCATCCTGGGACTCTTCAGTTCCTTCCCTGGCCCTTGGCTGCTTCTCTTCTGCTTTATCCACTGGGCTCCAGGCTCCAAAAGAAGGTAACCAAGTTTGGGGAGGCTTCAATGACTTACTCAATGCTGTTTTTCTAGAAAAAAAATCAAGCAGTCCCCTGGAAGGTGTGGTGCAGGAGTAGCAACGAGGAGGCAAAGGTGAGACCTTGAAACCTCATTGGTGGCTCAAATGCCAGTCTTCAGAGGGTACCCTGAGGAACCAGCTCCCTCGCGTGGCTGGGGTAGATCTCCACTCTGTAGGTTTTGCATAGAGACTGAGGCCGTGGGGCATGTGTTTGGAGGTGGCTTTGTTTTTATGTGGGAGGGATCATGCATAGACACAGCCTTATCCTCCATAGTTGGCTACTGCTCCCATCTACTTGACAAGCTCTTTCGTCCTGGGGTCACAGGAAATCAGGAGCTGAAAATGCAAAGGTGAGGGTTGAGAACTTCAAAACTAGACTGACGACATGCTGTGACTCAATGTGAATTGTTTGAGACCATCACCTCCTGACAAAATGGCATGGGCCATTTTGGGTACCTCTCCTTAGGAGAGAGGGAGGCAATCAGGATACACACAAGGAAAGGAAATGGACACAGGCTCAAGGGGGTGCAACACAGCATCCTGTGTTGGAAGAGCAAGAGCATTTATACTGTAAAAGGGACAGGCCTAGACACAGGCACTGAGCTCCAGAAGAGCAGGAGCTGAATCTTTGCTCTCTGCTGGTCCCCAGTGCCTGACCCCACAGGTAGGCATCAAACATCTGATAAAGGATAAAATATATGAGTCAACAAAATGCAACTTATTTGTGCTGAAAAGATTTGGAATTGTTGTTTTTACAAGAGGTCTGCGCCCTTTTCCAGGAGAGGCCTCAGATAGTGGATGTTTTCTGCTTGAAGCGTGGGAGAGTCTCCGCGGCTGTGACTCAGCTCTGCCACTGTGCTGAGAAAGCAGCTCTGTCAGGCCGTGCGCTAACACACGAGCAGCACTGTGCATCAGTAACGATGGACGCAGAAGTGTGGACTTCATGTAATTTTCATGAAAATCTTCTTTTCATTTTTTCCCAACAGTTCAAACATGTGAAAACTACTCTTAACTCACGGGCTGTATATCCAGGCAGAGGGTAGGATTTAGTTTGAAGTTTGTTACTTGTCTCCATCATTTGTCAATCCCATCCTTGCTCAAAACTCATCTCTAAATCTTACTTTTTTGTGGTACTTGGGACTTAACCCAGGTCCTTTGCCCTGTGTTATATTATCTATCTATTATCTATCTATCTATCTATCTATCTATCTATCTATCTATTTATCTATAGATAGGGTCTTCCTCAGTCACTAAGTTGTTTGGGTTGGGCTCAAACTTGTGACCCTCCTGCCTCAGCCTCCTAAATTTCTGGGATTACAGGCATATACACAGTCTGCTCTCGCTCCACATGTGACTTAGCAGCACATGTGGTTCCAGTATAGGTCTGCTGTACAGGACTCACTGGGTCTTCCTAACGGTCTATGGGAAGCCTGGTCATGGTTAGTCTATCATATTTTTTTTCCTTTTCTTCTCCCTCCTCTGTCCTTCCCCTTCTTGCTCTCTGTCTCTCTCTTTCCTTCCTGAAAATATCACTCCAATAAAATACTCGCATACAAAAGGCCTCGAGGTTAAACCAGATCGCTCGTCACCAGAAAATCTCCAAGATTCCCTTCTAGTGGTGATATTTTGTATTTCCTACTAGTAAGGAAAAACTAAGGACTTGCTTGATTCCTGGGCACTTTCACACGGGCTCCTTCTCATTTTTCAGAGAGCAGTCAGCAGGCAGGCAATCTACCGAGGTCTGAGAGCATGCACAAATCGGGCGGACAGCAGAAACAAGCTAATCTCCATGGGACATAAATTAAACCTCTCCCAGCCTCTTGCCTGGAGCGGTTTTGTAGCTGAATATGAGAAGCCTCATTTAATCACAAGGACTGTGTTGAGGCTGGGATCAGGGCTCCCCATCACCTTCTGCTGCTCCAGCTGGCTGAGCCATAGGCTTTGCAAGCTGGGCCTCTGGGTTCTATTTTTAGAAGATCTTTTCATTACATAAATAGCCCAAACAGCATGGGTCTCACTGCCACACTCAATTAACTTTGGAGGGGGCAGCAAAAAGATATGTTTTTTTTTTTCGGTGTGAGAATCTCTATTTCTGATTAAAATTTTGACTTCTCTTCCTCCCTTCTTTTCCTTTTTCACCCTGTCCTTCAGTCCTTCCTTCCCTCCTTATTTTCCTCAAAATATTACACTGAGTATTTCCAAGCACTCATGCAAAGCTGAGAAAACAACACAACGTGTGTGACATCTTGTCCACCTGTGGACAGACTTAACAGTAGTCTGCTCTACTTCCTGTATTTTCTGTCTCTCTTCTGCGTGTGTGTGTGTGTGTGTGTGTGTGTGTGTGTGTGTGTGTGAAAAAGATATGAAACTTATGCAGCCACTCCTCTTCCCCATGCTGCAGGCTGCCCGCAGGTGATTCGGTTGTACATTTCGCTACTTCCTCTTACGGGATCTTGTCTATCTTAATAACCCTGAAAAAGGTCCTTTCTGAGGAAATTACTGTGAAGTTGGAGGTCTGATCTTTATTCTGCAAGACATGTTCTGAGAAGTGAATGGAGCTCCAGGCTTGAGAGCAAGACCTTGACATTAGACAGATCTGGATTCTGATTTCAACATGGTCACTTACAGAGCATTGTGACCTTGTGTGACAAAGGTATCATGGGGATGACAATAACTCTTTATTCACTTGATGAATATGAAAGTAAATAAAGGAACAAAACTCTCAGTGCCTGGCATGTGGTAGGTAGGTTCTCACAAAATGCTATTTTTACATTTCTCAAAGCCACAAGGCCAGGAACTGGTATTCACCCATGCTACATGTATTTATTAGAGTCTTGCAGGTTCAGACACTGTGCTAGAGTCTTGGGACACAGCAGAGAGCACAACAGGCACATTTTGAAGCATCTATTGCAGGAACGGGCCTGGTGGCGGTGGGGGGAGGGGTGGGGCCTTAAGTACACCACTGTAGAGTTGCTTATTTAATTGAAGCTGTGCTGGGAGTTATATGAAGGGAGTAGAGAGAGCCACACAAGCATAAAATGGGGGATCTGAACTGGTCTAGGGGATATTGAGGGCTTCCTTCAAAGGGAAGGATCTTTGGGTTGTGGTCTGTCCAAATGGGAATGAGTGAATAACTAAGTGAAAGTAAGAGACAAGCAGGTTGCAGATAGAGAGGACAGCCATGGCAGAAGCTCGTGAGATGATGGACTTTGATGCAGCAAAAGGTGATGTCACTGGGTGCCTGAAAGGCATTTCCTCATCCTCATCAGCTTGGCCAGGGACCCAGCACTAAGGGCATCAGAAAGTGACCCTAGAATCAGCCCATAAGAAGCAGCCCAATGGGGCCCCTAAAGCAGGCAGTTACAGTATTCAGTATTGTAATGTTCATTCTTTAAGGAGTGAAGATGGAACTTTCCAAACCCCAGAGTGTCTGCCCCACATGGTGTACCAACCAAGGTGACAGTATGCCAGACAGTCACAACGGAGAGGACTATTGGCCTTTCCAGGGAGCCCTTTCTTCCCACATACAGCTGCCAGGATGGCTTCGGCAAGAAATGCTGATAAGCATTATGTACTAGGAGTTTGGGGTTCCTCAGCTGCACACAGAAGCCTGTGCAAGTTCTGGGGTGGGGGCTGGGTTGTGTCCCCTTAGCAGTTTAAATACAGCCATGGGGTGGGTGATAAGAGGCAAGAGTGTGAGCCTCAAAAGAATATGGGGATTTGGAGGACTGAGGGTTAGCCCTGAGGTTGTGTGTGTGTGCGTGCTCATGTGTGCATGTGTGTTTGCATGTGCGCACGTGCTTTTGAAGGAGGCAGCATTTTCTTGGGTCTGGAAAACCGCATTAACATTAAAGCACTCAGACTACTGACCTAGCAGATGAACTTCCACAGAATTTGTCCTGGGGTTTCCTACAGCATTGCTTGTGTTAGCAAAGGTTAGAAACAGCACAACAGAGTATGAGGAAGCCATTGAAAAGACTGACTTCGACCATCTGGGCCTCAGGCAGGGTGGTCTCCAAGTGTGCCCAATGTGACAGTTACATGGAAGAATGAATGCATGTGTGTGTGTTCGTACTTGTTGATGAGGGTGGAGGACTGGCTCTAAAAAGGCACTGTGAAAAGGGTAAGAGTGGTTGCTTCTAAAAAGGGAATGGATGGCCAGGACGTGGATGAGAGGAAGATGCCTTTTCTGCCATATTCCCTTTAGGACTCTTTCAATCTTTGTATCCTGTGCAAGTGTCATCTTTTCAAAGCTTAGTAGCCACATAATTTACCTGGTGAAGGGGTAGCAAGAAGAATGTGTAAAAGAATGGAACTGGGTGACCAGGTCATGCCTAGGAATAGGACAGAGCCACAGAGTTGGAATGGGCTCCCCATTATTGCTTGCACTTGGTCTGTTTACCCCTTATCTCTTTTGCAGTACTAAGGATTGAACCCAGGATCCTTGCACTGAGCTACATCCTTGGAGTTTTTCTTATTCTTTGTTTTTGAGACAGAGTCTTGCTAAATTGCCCAGGTTGGACTCCAACTTGCAATCCTTCCAACTCTGCCTCTCTTGGGAACTACTCTTCCCTCAGTAACTGCATGGGTTTTTATAGTCAGATTGTCCTACTCTCTGGTTATACCATGGCTCCAAAGCCTCCTCCATTGTTAGGATGAAAACAGCCATGTCTACCATGCCCTGTGTGATCTGGCTTCTGCTAGCCTCTCCAGCTGACTCTCAGGAGAAAAATTTAGCTGGGAATGGAATGCTTAGAAGTTTGGTCTTAATTATGAAAGCAGTAGGGAGCCGTTGAAGCTTCAGGGAACAGCTCCAAGGTCATCCTAGGAAATGGTGACAGATACAGGGTCCCAGATCTCTTGATCCCTGTCAGCTAACAATCAGTGGGAGACATGAGCCCACTGTCTCCCACTGATTGTTAGCTATGTGTGTTCTAGCATACAAAGAATGGCTTCCTTCATGGCAGGTCCAGGGGTCTATTACCAACTTTGGGAAGGAAGGAATTCTTATTTTCCCCATTTTTCCAAATGCAAATGTAAAAGCCAAAGCTCAGAAAAGTTCAAACACTTGCCCAGAGTCTCAAAACTAGGAAGAGAAAAAGTCAGGATTTGAACCTGGGTCTGTCTGCCTCCAGAATTCTGTTTTCAACCACTCCATATTTAGTTTTTCATGTAGATAAAGGGCTACGGGCTTTAAAAAGAAATGGCATGATTGCCTGTGCCTTTGCAGCACAAGACACTTCCTCCCACGCAATCACAGTCAAGGGCGACTTTCATCTCTGTGGTTGGAGATTTCTGACTCCTTCCCCTTAGATAGTGAGCAGAATATTTGGTCAAAGCCCGGTGGCAAGAAAAGCCTCTGGCCCAGACTGCTCATTAGTGAGAAAGGTGCCAGGCTCCTGCGGGCTTGGTCATCCCTTTCATTTCTTATGGGCCCCCAGGGCCCCAGGCCAGGCTGGTTTGTACTCCATCCTCAAGCACATCTTGCTCTGGGCTTTGAAGACCTTTAGTGGAACCCCGCTGCACAGGCTGAAATGTCGCAAGTCTAAATGTCATCTGTAGTTGGGGGCAGGTTCTTTAACTGTTGCCCCCAACTACAGTCCAGGTGAGAAGAGCTTTGCTACCTCTCAGACGTGTATCCTCCTGCCCAGAGTCGGGCGGTGGTTACTCTATAATGTGGCCACTCTATAGAGATGGCCATGATGAAGGAGGTCCACTCCCATTTGCCAGACACCCACCATGTGCCAGATAATAACAGCAGCTGTGGGGCAGAGATAGTTACTATTCCATTTGACAGATGCTGAAACCAAGGTTCAGTGAGGGTAAGTCACTTGCCTAAGGCCACACAGCTGGTGAAGAGGCAGGCAGGACTTTGAACAAGGCTAGGTTCAGAGTCTATGAACAGCCAGCCATATTCTCTACCCCCACCCACTCCAAGGGCACAAATCTAGACTCTAGTCCAGTTCACTCAGTGATTGCTTGTGTGACAGGTCCTCACTGCTGTGTTTTCTTATCAGCAAAAGACCCACACCTTGCCTAGCCTCTGCCGATAGTGAACGTGAGAACCTGGAGCTGTATCAAAGTCCCTTTGTTTTGTTTTGTTTTGTTTTGTTTTAGTGGTACCAGGGATTGAACCTAGGGTCCCATGTATGCTAGTTAAGTGCTCTACTGCTGAACTACATCCCCAGCTACAATATAATATAATATAATGTAATGTAATATAATATAATATAATCTTGCTAAGTTGCCCAACCTGGCCTAGAACCTGCGATCTTCCTGCTTCAGCCTCCTAAGTAACTGAGGTTACAGGAGTGTGCCACAATGCCTCATTAGTTCCTTAGTTTTTATTTGAGGAAACATTTCTCCTTCACTTTTTTCAATTGAGATGAAACTTACATTGCATAAAATTAACCATTTTAAAGAGTACGGTGCAGCTTTAAGTACCTTTGCTGGGTTGCAAACCACCACCTCTACTTGGTTCTGAAACACTTTCATCAGCCTCAAAAAACAGAACACATCTCCATGAAGCAGTCCCCTTTCCCTAGCCCCTGAGAAACACAGACCTGGTTCCTGTCTCGATAGACTTGCCTCTCCTGAAAACTGTGGGCACAAAAGGCTTATAAATCATAAAGTGTGTGTGTGGGAGGCTGGGTGAGGATCCATGATTCTCTTTTCTACCCTGACCTTCTCCAGTCTCTAAATGCCTGGTTGCTCAGGTTAAACACTTAGACATCATCCTGGATTCCTGTCTGTCCAGGCTGTCAGCCAGCCCTGTCAATTCTGCCTCTGAAATCAATCAGCCAATGCTGATGTATGTATGTATGTATGTATGTATGTATGTATGTATGTATGTGTCTGTCTGTCTATCTATCTGACAATCCAATACCTTATTTATCGGGCACTTTGAAGTGACAAGCAATACCCTAAGTATTGTATGCACAATCCCATCTAATCTCCACAAGAACTCTATAGCTATTTTTCATCTCCATATTACAGATGAAGAAACTGAGGCTGATGCTCTTTTGTGAGTTGGTTGAAGTCCATCAGTGGTGGGTTGGTGATAGGTACGAGGTGGTCTGGGGAGAGAGCTTGTAGAACAGAGATAGATGGGCAACTTCTGTCTTTGATCTCGGGGGAGGCAAGGTTCTGGATTACAGAAAAGCCAAATCTCTGTCACTCAGGGGCAAAACTGCCCTAGGGGCTGGGAGCTGGGGAAGGAAGGGCACTGAGTTGGGAATCTGGATTCTGAGTTTGTCTTTGGTGCGACTCTGACTTGCTGAGTGATCTCCAACAAATTTCATGCCGTTGGTTTTCTCAGTAGAAAAATGAGGGGGTGATGGGCTTAGGATATCTTGAAAGTTTCTAGCAGTAGCTATATTTGTGTGTAAGAAAGGAGAGGAGGGAAGGAATCATGTCTCTCTCCACAGTTAAAGGAGAGCTCTGAGTAGAAACAAAACTCAGCGGTCCTCTTGTGTGCGGGAACCTCTTCTGTAGCATCCCAGACAGGCATTCACCTTGAATCTCCTTGCAAACCTCCACAGATGGGGAGCTTACTCTTACACAATATTTTCCAGTCACAGTCATTTAAAGGCACGTAGAGGGCCCTAAACACTTTTGGAAACCAGACCTCACTGCAAAATAAATGCACTTCAATTTATACACATCCCATAGAAAGTGTAATCTGCATGAGGCTATTTTATATAACAAGCTGCCATTGACAAGCTGGCATCGTGATATATTATGAATGCTCAGTTAGACACTTATTACTTGTAATTTTGTGGTTTTCTATTTGTATTTTAGATCTGGTTCTTTATGTGAGCATGTGCATGCGTGTGTGTCTATAGGTGTGCACATGTATACACACAAGAGTTTCAGGTCTCTGAAGAGCTCTGAGGCCCGGAGAACAAGTTCAAGCCCACTTTTCCAGGCAGCTCTACAGAACACCATGTCCTCCAGATCTTTGTATCTGAATGCTCCACAGCTCTGTGTCTGCCAAGAGGACTCATCACTGTCATCACAGCCATCATCACAGTCCTAATCATCACCGCCATCACTTCCCCCACCACCACTGCCTCAGAGCTGGGCACCAGAGTTGCCCCTACCAAAACTGACTTTTCTTTCTCTCCCTGCAACCTCATTCCTTGAAAGCCTTCCAGCCAGACCCAGTTTGTTTTACAGGCGATGTCCTGCAGCTCTTGGGTCACCTTAAAGCTATCAACAGCAAACAGCTAACACTCGCCAGGAACACTTACACCCACATCTTATCTTATGTAATCCTCTCCGCCCTCCTCCACTTTCCCCGGCCCCTCCATGTGCCCATCACCTTCATTCAAGTCCTGTGGGAGAACTCTGGCAGTGATCAGGGTGGTCTGGGGATTACTTCACTTTGCAAATGTGGCACGGAGAGGCTAAGTAGCTTGGCAGAAGTCACAGAGCTGGCTAAAGAGCTCAGCTTCTTAACTTCCAGTTTCTGATCTCTTAACTGGTCCCACTCCCACTGAGTCTCCCAGGCCTTACTGTCCCTATCCTACCTCCATGATCTTTGCTGAAGTCACTTAGTACTGGCTCTGTTTTGTTTTTGCCTAATACTTTTTCCTCAGAGTGGTTGAATTTTATTGCAAAGGAACTGTTTGATCATTACAGTAATCACCAGACTCACTGCCCCTCAACTAGGTCACCCTAAAATAAATGCAGTCAAAGCATAATCAGTGTCTCTAAAGTCCCTATAGTGGCCCACTCCTGTCTCAGCTCACCCCACCTTCATCAGACAAGGAGACAGGGAGACTTGCCTGCCTCACAGAGGTGCTAAGGATGGGTCAGCGCTCAGGCTGCTACGCTTTCTTTGCCATAAAGAGGGAGTTTGAAGGAGAAGGGAAAAGGGAGTCTTGCCACCGTGTGATTGATGCTTGTGGATGCCTCTGTCACTAGCCACTCAAATTGAAGGCCAGGGCTGCCTTCTTCACGTTTGAGGAAGTGTTTTGTTCACACCATGGAGCCCCCTCTGTGCCATGGGAGAAGCTGACCCAGGTGGGTTTACAAGCTGGCTTAGTAGCTGCTTCACTCTGCTGCTAGACAAGACACTGAATGTCAGGGAGGTTGTCTATCTGTAAGTGGACGTAATACCATGGCATGCAATGCAGAGAAGATGAAATGTGAAAGTCAACCGGACGGTGTCAGGAACCTTTTGGTCATTAATAAGTGGCATTGTTCCCTATGGGCACTCAGCTGTCTTCTCTTAGAAATGCTAATTTGAAGTCCAAGCCTTCCTGTGAGGCATGGTACCCAACCAAGGTTGTCAGTGGGGAGAGGTAAACCTGGATGTCTGCTAGTAACAGCTGGAATGCTAGGGTGCAGTCAAGGTCAGTCCTGGACCTCTGCAAGGTGAGGGGCCTGGACTGGGGTTAGAAGGTAGGCGATGGCTGTGTTTGTTACAGGATGGTGATGTAGAGGGACTGGAGAGGAAGAAGGGATGGCGTTAGTGGGCTGCTGTGGTGCTCAGGCTCACCTTTCTGTGACTGAGGCTGCAGAGGGGGTGGAGGTGGCGATAAGGAAGCAGGTAATGGCTGAGTAGGAGGTAGCAGGGTATTTAAAGATCTGGAGCCTAGTTGTGAAGACTGAGTGCTACCAGGTTGTGTAAACTTGGGGTTTCAAGGAAAGTCAACCTTTGCAAGACTCTCTCCCTTAACCTCCCTCTGCTTTCTGAGAAAGCTGCTGTGCTGTCCGAAGGTCAGGCTCCTGGTGACCTTTCTAAAAAGAGCTCCAATTTCTCTGTCCCCTTCCCAGAGGCTGCTGGCCAGACCAGCACTTTAGTTTCCATAAGTATCACCCCATCACTACCCAGCCTTTTCAGCAGAGGTCAGAACCTGCTTACGCATTCTGGTCATCCTGTGCTTGGCACTTATGACATCTGTCACTGTGTGGCACTTACAACACCTGTCACTAATACCACAGATGCCATTCTTTGCTTTTCTGTGGATGGTTGCCAGGCCACTGCAGACTCTGTGTGCATTTGCCCACTGTCATATACACATGAGGCCCAGAAGCCCTGGGATGGATCCAAGCCTGGAGGTTTACCAAACAAGTTGTGAGCCAGGTCAGATAGCTATTCACCTGGAAGGGAGTTTTGCCATCCTGATGTGGTAGGCCTTCAGCCAGTGGTAGGGGCACAGACTGTGCTGCAATCCAAATTATGCAGACACTCAAAAGGGCCTGGGGGCTCAAGAGTCTTGGGGATTATGCTCAAAGCAGGGGGCTGCATTTGCACAGTGCTGGTCAGAGAGGAAAGTGCATGTGTGGTGGCAGGGTGGGGTGGGAGATGGGAGAGATCGTAGATGGGTTGAGAGATGGTAGATGGGTTGTGGGATCTCTGAATCATCTGCTAATAGGACTAAGGACAGGAAACAACATAGTTATCACAGAGTATGCAGCAATCCCTGTCCAGGATTCCAGTGAATGAACAGGCTGCCTCTCTCTGATTATCTTCAACATGGGGTGATCATTCCCTTCTAGCAACTTGCATCTCCCCTAGTTTTCAAAATTTTGGATGGTATGATGAAATCTACAGTCACAGACTGAATTCAGCCTACCAAAGAGTGTTGGTTGGTTTAAACAATGCTAATGAACTTTTGCAAAAGAAATAATATCTAATAAGCAGGAGATTTCATTGAAAATCTAGGTGTTTAGTTAGAGACGGTCTCTGATAGCGATGGTTCAACTTGGGATTTTCGACTTTACAATGGTGCAAAAGCTATATCCATACAACCATTCTGTTTCCATATTCAGAGGGTATTCAATAAAACATCTCAGATATCCAACACTTTATTACAAAATAGGTTTTGTATGA
>RJWT010033664.1:0-13843 GCA_004365215.1 Cuniculus paca
TTTTTTTACCACTGCTATACTTTCAATGTCTGTGTCCCTCCAAAATCCATATGTTAAAATCCTAACTTCTGAAGTGGAGTTCCTAGGAAGAGAGATTTTGGGAAAGATTAGGCCCTGAGGAGACTAGAATTAATGCCCTGATACCAAGCCCCAGGGGAACTTGTTCACTGCTGGACCTTGTAAGGATGCAGCCAGACGACATCATCTAGGAGATACACACACACGCACACAGAGAGAAAGAGACAGAGAGAGAGAGAGAGACAGAGACAGAGACAGAGCCCTCCTCAGATGCCAGGTCTTCTATTTCTTTGCTCTTGGACTTCCCAGTATCCATAACTGGGAGATAGAAATTTCTCTTGTTTATAAACTACCCAACTTATGGTATTTTGCTATAGCAGCCCAAACAAAGACAACTACTCAAATATTATTTTTTTCAATTTAAAGTTTATTATATCTGTTATTTAAGTTTTTTGACTTCTTTCATAAATAACAGCATAGATCACTTTACTGAATCCAGGCTTATAAATGACTATAAAATATATTCCTGTGACATGGGAAAGAAGACTTACAACTTAGAATCTACAAAAGTTACTGTAAAGTAGTTATCACATTATTATTCTAAGAGTTCATTTTTATGAGGCATTAAATCCAAAGCATTGTTTTTTGAGAGTGGGGAAAAATGATATGGTATTGGTAAAAATCACATTTATAAGTAAAGTTTTAAAAATAAACTTTTAAAGTCATAATTGACATACAATTAATCCTAGTGAAATTCAGTGTAAATGAAATCTATATTTCCCCAGATGATAAGCCAGAGAATGAATCTGTATGATGATTAATATCTTGATTCTTTTGTTCTCTGAACAGTGCTTTGACCCCCCCTTATATATCAGACCCACTCTTCAAGGAGGCGAATGAGCTCATTTAGCTTCTCTGATGTCTTTGGGGGAGGATATGACAAATGTTTTATTACATACTTAATATATGTCAGACTCAATGTTAGATACTGAGCAGAAGAGTGAACAAGACAAATAGGATTACTGCTTTCGTGGTTCTTCCTAGTTGGAGCAAATTCATTTATGAGATAGCAGGAGACTCTGACAGGAGAAAGATCTCTGGTTCCTACTGCCCTACTGCCATTATGCCTGCCCCAAAAGACCACGTCTGTAGTGGGCACACAACTTAAATTCTTAGTCTAGGTCACTTATGGCATAAATTTTTGAGCTAATAATATATTTTCAGTAAATTATACTTTGAAACTGGCTCCTCATTTAGCACAATAATAGTAAACTCAAATTTTGCTAATAGCAATTGCAACCTTTACAACCAGTCACTGTAGAGCAGACAGCAATCTAATTATGTTGTAAACTTCTTTACAAGTGAGTTATTATAGTGTGCATTGCATTTTTCGTTCTGTTTTATAACTCCTAATTGAGATTCTGATTCTAAATATTGGCTTGTGTTGCTTAATTGACACCCATTCACCCAAATGAAACAAATCTCTAATTGGCTTGAGATCATGACTCACTGAGAAGCAGATGCGATAAATGAAAACGTTTCCCATACTAATTACCTGAAAATCTTACAGGGCAGTGATCAAGAAAATGACTCTTTAGATAGATAATTATAAGGCTGAAGAAGCAAAGTATTTGTTTATCAAGAAATCATCATATGAAGGCAAGAGATAATCAAATTAGATTAACTTATCCACTATTTGTGTTACCTGTGAATTTTAATGTGTACAGCTATACAGTTGAGGCTTAAAGTAAATTAGAGTGGGCCTGCTATAAATCAGATATGATATTTAACTAGAAGATGATAGGAATATTAATAGTGTAGAATGTTTGTAAGGATGCTATTGGAGAAATGTTTTCTAGTGCTTTAGAGAATCATTTGCACCTGAACCACTGATGTGTGTCATTAAACATGCAGAACCCATGACTTTATGGAGCCCTACTGACTCTGAAAGTCTGCAAGCGGGGAACAGGATGCCTGTATTTCTAAGCAGATCTTCCTAGGTGATGCTTATGAATAAGGACTTTTGAGAATTACTGTTGCAAACATAGTGGAAATATTTTCCGAGCCTTGCAATTGTTTCCAAAGCCCTTGAACCCAGTTCCTATAGACAGTACTGACATATGTTTGCAGGCGTGTTGGGAACCGTACTATCTCTCAGTTCCTTCCAGGAAGTCACACAGCTCTGGAGAAGTTATCTCACAAGCTGTAGGATGATGTGTGTCCAAGTGTCTTTCGCAGTCATCCAGCACCATCTTCACCTCTTTGGTTTCTGGAAGGCAGATGTTCGGGCTCCACCTCAGGCCCTCTGGTT
This sequence comes from Cuniculus paca, assembly GCA_004365215.1. Taxonomy (NCBI): domain Eukaryota; kingdom Metazoa; phylum Chordata; class Mammalia; order Rodentia; family Cuniculidae; genus Cuniculus; species Cuniculus paca. Next base: position 2,330 of record RJWT010033664.1, read on the forward strand.
AGGATCTCTGAAAACAAGAAGAAACTTTTGTTTTCAAACACACTGATAATAAGTTTTATGCATACATATGAAAGTAACAATGTTTTGCTTAAAATGTATATTACTTAATCTTTCAATTAATTTAATCCTCATGAGCCTCATGTATTTTTAATGTGAGATCTACTGTCCTGGAATGTGGCTTCAGAGCTGCCAAAACATGCTGAAGGCCTGCTGTGGGATTCAGTGACTTCGCGGGACTGAACTGTCTCAATTTCTTTCATCATCACATCTTGCTTATCTCCCAGGCACACTGAAGTTATCATTCCTCAGTATATACTGTCATTTCGACTTGGTCCTTTCACATTTTCTGTTTCTTTTCTTACCTCTCTTCTTTGTACAGCATATTCTATCACATACTACTACACTACAGTACAACATGTTTCAATTGTGTAATTGAACCAATATCTGTAGGCAAAGTTTTTGGCAGTATTGTACTTCCCCAAACACTTGTAATTGTTATAAATTCAAAATGAAACAAATCAAGTTGCACGATAATAATAGTAATAATAGTTTGAATATCTGTCTCTTTTAAGTAAGGAGTTTCTCCATACGCAATTTAGATCTTATTCCTCTTTGAATTCCAATAGTACCCAGCACAGAGCCTGGCATGGATGACTCTTCTTTGCATTTAACTTCAACATTGAGGTTACGGTCCTCAAGGGTACAGTTCCAACTTCTTTTGCTCCATTCAATAGGAGATATCCCGAAGATGTGATGTGCCATTCTGAAACAATGTTCTCTCCCACTAATGGTTTTATTAATTATTCCCTTGATTAATGGAAAAACTGCCACTCTTCGAATTCCATGTAGTACATGCAAAAAGAAAAGTCATTTCTTTGTACATTTTTTGTGACCCATACTTTTATTTTGATCAGAAAGATAGCCTCTTTAGTAAATGGTGCTGGAAAAACTGGCTTCCCATATGCCAAAGTCTCTGCTTGTAGAAGATTGACTCTTGTGTTTGGAATAGGAAAGGAAAGCTAGATGAGCAAAACACCTGGGCCATCTTTCAAGACATTTTAAAAGATCCCAAGAGATCCCAAATTTTCAATGATGATATTTTGTTACTACTTATAAATGCTCAATTTAAAATAACAGATTAGTGCTGCTATTTTGACCTGTGAGCAATCGGTCAAATATGTGAGAAAAAAGCAAAATGAAACACAGATGAAACACTGTTATTTATATATGGAAGGCATGCCTGGCCCTGTGAAACAAAATGACTCAATAGCATGTAACTTTCTCTATTTTTAAAATCTGTGTATAATGAATTATTTCAGTCTCCATAATGAGTGGCCTCATGAACAGGCTCCCCAAAGTTCTGCCAGTTCTAGTTATTTCTGTCTTGGTTCTGCAGGATTCTGAGATAAATTCTAGAACATACACTGGAAAGTACATAGGCTTTTCAGTTGGACAGCTCCTCCTCCCATCCCCTCTCCCCCACCTCCTCATTCTTCTTCCTATTCTTCTCTTCTTCTTCCTCTTCTACCTCTCCTTCTCCTCCTTCTTGCCAGTTTCACACTATATGACCTTAAACTGTTCCAGGCTCCACTTTCTTACCTGAACCTGGGCCAAATCACAAGGCCTTCTTGTAAGAATGTTAATGGGTTAGCAGAGAGAATATATGTGAACCTGTCAGGATCACTCACCAGCCTGAGTTTTGTGATGCAGCCTTTAAGGTTGGTTGATCTTGCAGGTGCTCTGAGACCAAGCCATCTTTGGATCTGTTTCTGAAAAGGGGAGACATTCCAGTGGTCTCAATGGCATCATGTGAATAATTTCAGTTTCTGCTGAATTTTTAAAAAATGTGATTATCATTTAGCATGTCTTTTCTCCACAAGTAGAACAAATTCTTCAAAGTTAAAAATGTTGACCTTCTTTTAGTTGACTGCAAGCTTGAGAATCACAAACAAGAATGACTTCAAGTTGAACTATTGCATATTTTCCAAAACACTGAAATTAGCAATTGGAAGAAACATTGCATCTGATTCTAATTACTGTTTACATTCTAATTAATGTTTCATTACTGGCTCTTACAGACAAGAAGCATCAAGTGTATCCTTTAAAATAATTTTGACCTAGAAGACCCCAAAAACTCCACCAAAAGACTTCTAGATTCAAAAACCAAATTCAGTAAATCAAAAATCAATGTATTCCTATACACAAATAGCAAACTCCGTGAGAGAGAAATTGGGGGAAACAATACCTTTCACAATAGCATCCAAAGAAAATGAAATATCAGGGAATCAATCTCACAAAGAAAGTAAAAGGACCTTTACATTGAAAACTATAGTACTCTGAAAAAGGAGATTGAAGAGACTATCAGAAAATGGGAAGATATCCCTTGTTCTTGGGTAGGAAGAATCAATATAATGAAAATGGACATATTTTCAAAATTGTTATACAGATTTAATGCAATTCTGATTAAAATTCCATCAGCATATCTCACAGAATTAGACAAAGCAATCCTAAAATTCACTTGGAACCAGAAGAGACTTAGAATAATAAAAACAATTCTGGGCAACAAAGGCAAGGCTGGATGCATCACAATCCTTGACTTTAAATTATACTGCAAAGTTACTGTGATTAAAACATTAGGATACTGGCAGAAAAAAAAGAAGCAGAACAGATTAGAAGATGCAGAAATAACTCCAAACATACTAAGCCACCTTATCTTTAACAAAGGAGCCAAACACCTTCACTGGAAGAAAGATAGCCTCTTTAGTAAATGGTGCTGGAAAAACTGACTTCCCACATGCCAACGATTAAAACTGGACCCATATTTTTCACCATGCATAAGCTATATTAAAAACATACAGAACATCTAAATTTTAAAACAGAAACATTAAATCTGCTGGAAGATAGGATAGGTAAAACTCTTGAAGATAATAGTGTAGGCAACAACTTTACTAACAAAACTGATTACACAGGAAATATCACAAAGAATCAACAATTGGGATCTCATCTTATTAAAAAGCTTTCGCAAAGCAGAAGAAACCACAGAGTGAAAAGACAATCTACAGTGTGGGAAAAAATTTTTGTCAGCCGTTCCTCAAAGAACTAGTATCTAGGATATTAGATAATGAACTAAAAAACATCAGACCTCCCAAATTTAAAGACTGAATCCAAAAATGAGCATCTGAAATGAATAGACAATTCTCAGCTAAAGAAGTAGAAATGGCAGATAAATATATGAAAAAATATTCAACATCACTGGTCGTTTGAGAGATGCAAATTAAAACAATTCTGAGATTCCATCTAATTTCAGACAGAATAGCTATTATCAAGAACAACCAGTAACAGACGCTGGTGGCGATGTGGGGATAAAGGAACCTTTTTTCACTCTTGGTGGAAGTGTAGACTGGTACGACATTGTGGAAACCAGTATGGGAATTCCTTAAAAAACTAGGACTAGCGATTTCATTTAATGCAGCTATTCCCCTTCTTGGTATTTTCCCAAAAGAATTAAGAGCATTGTGCCACAGCTATATATGCACACCCATACTTATAGCAGCACAGTTTGTAATAGCTAAATCTTGGATATAGTTCAAATGCCCATCAACTGAGGAATGGATAAAGAAGATGTGTTTTTTTTTTTAATACAAAGGAATACTACTACCATAATGAAGAATAAACTTGAGTTATTTCTAGCTAAATGGATAAACCTTGAGACCAAACTCTTCAGTGAAACACATTGGACGTACACCTGTTCAAATATTACATGGCTTCTCTGATATGAAAAAATCAAAAGTGTAAAAATCAAAATGTGTAATAGATATTGGGAAATGGAAGGAAAATTCTCAAATGAGAAGAGGAAAAAAGGGGTGGGGAGAAGGGGAATGGAAAGAAGGGACAAGAAAAAAATGGAAATAAAGATTTGTAAATAAAGAGGGGAAGAGGGGTTGAAGGGAGGGGAGGGGAGTGGGAAAAAAAGAAGCAAGATATATGGTGAATGTTATTCTGTATATTTAAATGTACCAATAAAATAAACATTTTCACACTTTAAAAAGTTAGATTCAAATCAGCTATATCCTTTCAGTAGTTGTACTTCTAGGTCGCATTTATTACTCTTTTTTTCTCTGTGGCATAGTTTAACTTAGACCTATTTAGTTCAACATAATCTCAATATCCTTACTAAAAATAGTGAATTAGAGAAGTGCTATTACATGCTTCACTTAAAGTCTTTATTTCTTAATACTTTCATTCATTTAGTCCTCATGAATTGCATGTATTTTTTTAAAGGCAGTATTTCAGAGGACTTCGGATTTTCATGTTTCCTGACAAGCTTACAAATTCCAACGCAGTGTTTCTCTACCACAGTAGCAGTTCCTGTTGCCTGCTTCTTACCCTTTCCCCTGATAGCTCACCTCTTAATAGGTTGAAATGTTTTTCTTCCCTTTGTAAACACTCTCCCACTAATAAGGGCATTGGTGTTATGTTTTCTTGAGTCCTCTTAGGATCAGCATTTCCTTCTTTGCCATATTTGAAATTTTCACCATTTTTGAATGGTCCATTTAATTGCATTTTAGATACTTAATGCCTACATAGAGTGAAAGACTTAGCAGCAAAATGTCAGGGGAGAAAGAATAATAAAGAAAAGATGTAACTGGTATTTCTACCACTAGAAATATTTTTTGGTCTAAATCATGTCTGTGTGGGTGAAACAACACAGGTAGCCTCAAAGAAGCATATAGAGGCTGTTTACTTTCCCAGGAAATCTAAAATTCGGTGAAGGGGGCTGCTTTTTTTTTTCTTTGAAGAAAAACCACTCATTTTTTCCCATATTTAACTTTTATAATAAGTTTTTCGTGTAAGGACAAGGGCAGAGACAAAGCCAGCTCCCTTGAAGGGGAAATTGGATAAGGACAAACAGTTCAATAAGTCACAGGCCATTGATGGGTTAGCACATCTCTTGAGCATACTCAATGTACCTGCCACTGGGGCAATAGGATAATCTTAGAAAAACAAATATCAAGCAGGAAGGAGAGACTGATACATTTTAAGCTAAAGCAGCTTGGGAAGAATCAAACAAAGTGCAGTGCATCATGGGGATCATTTATTTGACTGTAAAATTATAAACAGGGCAAACAAAGCCCTTCAGGTGTTGCTACTAAGATAGGTGGTCCTACTTGACTAGTGCGTACAGCCTAACCTCAGCGTGGACACTAGCCTGCCTGGGAGGTAGTCACCACACAAGGGGCAATACCTGTCTGACACTGACAGGTTATGTGACATTGTTTGTAATTTTCTGGGCTAAATATTTAAAACACATGGCTTACCTACTTACACACTGTTCATTCTAAGTTCTCTTAGCTAAAGTTAAACAAGTGACACAATTTTGAAGTGTTTATGTCTGAAGCATTTTTTTCTAGAATTGTCCATGACAATGTGTAAACATTGACTCATTTCTATAATAGCTTCAAATTATTCTATTGAAAACAACTCACATGGTGATAATGAAAGGGAAAGAAAGTGCTCAAAAGGAAAGAACAACTGGGATGGGGAAAGGAGAAAGGAAGAAGGGAAATGATTATAATGTATATAGGTATACATATATATGTGTGTATGCATATATATACAAGATCGATAACTGTACTATTAATCTCTGTTAGTTCACAAAAAAGAACAGTTTGTGCTTTCATTGTTTGATCATTTTTTCATGCCTAAATCTTGTAACCTGAAAAACTACTTCTAAGATAACGATATGCAATATATTAATTTTGTACTATCTTTTGGAAACTCTGCATCGCTTCTATCTTTTTTCTGTTTTGCTTTTTAAAATAAAAAAAATTAAAAAAGAAAACAGCTCACAGTATACCATAACAGCTCTCTGACTGTCAGTAGATGTAGTAGGCATGTTGTATGTTCATATTCTTAGTATTCAATGTATTGTTCTTAGAAAAACACATTTGTGGAGTATCTGTAATTTTTAAGATTCTCTGGAAGTAGGTAAAACTAAATAAATTCTTATTACTTGAGTAGTTAAAACTTAAAGCAGGTTACTCTTATATAGATAATGACTGTCACTACAGCATAGCATAACCATTGGGTTTTTGATATAATTTTTCATCTATGGAAACAAGGTGTTATGTTTAGGATCTTAAAAATATTTTTTTTAGGAATTCTCAGTGTGAAGATGAGATGATACAATTTCTTTCATATCTGTACACTAGCTACTTCCAAAGTGGACATGAGCTAATTTATTGTAAAAGAAATTTATTACACATGGTAGTCAAATATATATAAGAAAAGGAAGTTGCATCTGTATTTTGTTGAAGGTGAAACTAATGCTTCTGATTACTGGAGGAGAGGGAAATAGATCTGTGTTTCATATCAACCAAAACAACAAAGAAGACACAAGATAAGTTTCATAATTAATTTTCAAATAAAAGAGAATCTCCACTTTTGAAAGAATTTCTCATTCCACATCCTAAAAGATATTATATAATGGAAGCTCTTACAAAGGATTCGTGTAGCATATCAGGCATATTTCCAAAGAAATTCAATATCAAACATATCTTTTAAAATGTTGTTATAATTAAAACCAGAGGATATGATTTTCCACAAAAGGTTGAACAAATGATTTTGTAATGCCATGTAATTCAAGGATAGCACTATTACTTTAGAAAATGGGAAGACACCCCTTGTTTATGGATTGGTAGAATTAATAGTCAGAAAATGGTCATGTTACCAAAAACAATCTTCAGATTCAATGTAGTCCTTATAAAAATACCAAAAAACATTCTTCACAGAATTAGGAAAAATGATCCTGAATTTTTTATGGAATCAGAAAAGAAATTTTTTATGAAATCAGAATAGCCAAAGCAACACTGACCAAGAAGAGCAATGCTGGACTGTGGTATGACTTCAAGCTATACGGCAAGGCAATTGTAACAACACATAATATTGCCACAAAAACAGAAATATAGACCAGTGGAATTGGACGGAAGACACAGAACCTAACCCGTGTACCGACAGTCATCTGATTTTTGATGAAGGGGCCAAAAATATGCTGGAGAAAATATAATCTCTTTAAGAAATGGTGTTGGAAAAACTGGGTATCTGCATGCAGAAAATTGAAACTATGTTACTATCTCTCCCCATACTAAAATCAAATAAAAATGGGTCAGTGATATAAAACCAGAGACACTGGAACTTCTGAAAGACAACATTAGGGAAACATGCTACATGCACTGGCAAAGACTTCTTGAGCAAGACTTTAAAAGCATAGGAAATAATATCAAGAATTAACAAGTGAGACTACATCAAATTAAAAAGCTTTTGCATGGCAAATGAAACAATTAGGGTGAAGGGCAATCCACTTAAGGGGAGAAAAATCTTTGCTAGTTACTTTTCTGATAGGAATTAATACCTCGAAATACTCAAAGAGCAAACAAAAATTAACCCTCCAGAACAAAGAATCCAGTAAATGGTTGGCAAATGAACTGAATAGATGTTACTCAAAAGAAGAAGTTATGAAACTCAAAAAGTATATGAAAAAGTGCTCAACATCTCTGACCATCAGAGAAATGCAATGTAAAACTGGTCAACATGGCTATCATCAAGAACATGAAAAACAAAGAGTCCAGGTGAAGCTAGAGGTGAGGAGGGAACTTTTACATTGCTGGTGGGAATATACACTGGTACAACCAGTATGGAAATCTGTATAGAGATTCCTCAACAGGCTAAATATAGAAATGTCATTTGACCTATACACATCACTCTTGGGCATATTCCTGAAAGAATTAAGGACTACCTACTATAGCAATACAAACACACCAATATTTATTGCAGAACAAATTATGATAGCTAAGCCATGGAGACAGCCTAGATGCCCATCAACAGATAAACGGATAAAAATGTGGTATATACAAAATTCCCAATAAATATGGAGAATAGGTTCTGAAGTCCAATGATGCTTTTATTCTTTGATTTGATTGGTTTAAGTCCCTCTTCTACTGTTTGATTGCAATATATGAGAAGATAGGAACAGCTCTTTTGAAGAAAACAGGGGACATTAAAGTAGTCATTGTTGGTTTCTTGTTGTCTGATTTGAAGGCCTGTAATGCTTTCACTCTTTTGTTTTATAGGTTTTATATTATTTTGTTTTGTTTGAGTTTATTGTGTGTGAAAGTATGAACAACCATTTCGAAGAAGGCAAGAGACACTAAGGTAGCCATTGTTAATCTCCTGTTGTTATGTTTTGAAGACCTGTATTGCTTGCAGTGTTCTGTTCTGAAATGCTATGTTGTGTTTGACTCTATTCTGTTTTGTTTTGCTTTGTTTTGTTTTGTCTTGTTTTGTTCTATTCTCTTTAAAATAAAAAAATGTGGTGTATATACATAATAGAATATTGCTTAGCCATGAAGAAGCATAGCATACATCATTTACAGGAAAATGGGTGGAACTAGATACCATAACACTAAATGAAATTAGCCAAAGCCAAATGTCAAATGTCACAAGATTTCTCTTACATGAGAAACCAACCAACCAAATAAACAAACAAATTCATACATAGAGAGATTACAGGAAATCACAAAGTAGACTTTTGGAGATGGAATGGGGTTAATGCATCGGGATGGGGAGGTAAGAGGTAGAATAATGGGCTTGAAATTCATTAAGATATGCTAAATGTATGGACTTCCACAACAAGTCCCACCATTATGTAATAGTAACATGTACTAGTAAAAAAGAAAATAAACATTGTAAACCATATTCTACTGAAGACTGGTGCTGTCTGTGGCACCAGGAGAATTGGGCGAGATGCTCCACGCTTCTCATTACAGTCACTGAAATTGCTCCTTTACTGCTCTTTGTACCCTCACTTGCAGCTGCTACAAACTATTTCCCAGAGGACCACAAGCTTCAAATTGGATAATTTCAGTGCCTTGCTTCTTTGTTGCTACTGTCTTGTTTTCTCCCTCTGTTTTCATAAAGGTAGTGATCACTTTGTAAAAAATTTTATCAGGATTTCTTCCATTTAGATTTTTTGGGAACAGTTCGAAAAGAATTGGAATTAATTCACACAAAAGAAGTAAAATAAGAAAGAGAAAAGCATTGAATAAAAAGATAAGGGATCTAACAAAAAAGAAGCAAAAGATATTCCTAGGATGAGGGCCAACAGAAGTCCTGCAGTAACCTAGGATATAGCTAGTCCAGATTGGAATAGGACAGAGGAGCCCATAGAGAAGTGTCCAAGAAACAAATTAAATTGATGTATTACATAAGATGTTTCTCTAATAAAGACAGTGAACTGATTACATGTATAGAGAATAGGAGAAGAGATGGAAGAGAAAGTATAAATTTTTCAGAAATAAAGTTGTACAGCAAATGTGATTTTAATATACTCCACAACAGAGTTGTGAATAAAATATAGATTCATAAATATGTAAATTTTGATTATGGATATAACTTAAACATATGCTATAATTAATTATATTGGAAAGAGAGGAGAGAGAAATATGTGTGTTTTGGGGTGTGAGAGGGTATATGTTAAGAGGTAGAATAGAATAAAATAAGTAAATAATGCTTAAAATTCAAAAATAACAGCATAAGTCCATTATTTAGAAAATGGATATAAATACCAAAAAAAAAATAGCTCAAAGAATTGAAAGTTATCGTAAGGAATTAGGAATAGGGGTTGGGACAGTGGACTACTTTTGTGTCATGTTTCATTTCTTAAACTATATAAATGTATCACTTTGATTAAAAATAACTACTTTTTATTTACAAGTTCAAAGGTACATTTGTTATATGATCTATTTTACAAAGTAACAGAGTAAAATATAACAATGACCAAAGGAAACAGAAATTTCAGCAATATATATTTATAGAGCAAGTGTGGGGAAAATTTTATAGTACTTAATGGTAAAAATCTAAGACTTTTATTATTTCAGGAACAAATTTTAGGACACCTAGCCACATATGATTAAAACAATGACTATCTTAAGGGCCCCATGTGAACTTTGTCTTTTCCTCTTTGGATGGGTCTACCGCCAAGTGACCATTCAAAAACACATCTAGCTTGTTTGAAACATCTTAATTTCTCTGTCTTTTTGAGTGATGACTCTAATTTATCTTACTAGTATCCAGGTGCTGCTTTTTTAATTTAGTACTTGGACTATCTGAACCACAAATAGTAGATCTTAGTTGTATTGGAAGAAAACATGGAGGCTTCCCAATGCCTTTCCTCTTCTCATTCTGGAATTCTCATAATGCAAATATTTGTTCTTTAAATGGCATCCCTTCATGCTTCTTTCTATTTACAAAATTTGGGTTTGGTTTATTCTTAATTTTCTAAGTCCTTGAGTTGCATTGTTAACTTGTTTGAGAGCTTTCTGTGCATTTGATCTATGCATTTATTGCTATCATCTTTTATCTCAGTGATGCTTTTGCTGTATCCAATAGATTTTGAAATGTTATGCTGTCATTTTCATTTGTTTCAAAAGTTTTTGATTAGTCTTAAGTTTTCCAGTTGCAACTTACCTGATTTTAGTTGATGTCAGCAGCGGCTCTGAGTGCTTCAATAGTTTAGACTTCGAGAACTCATGAAGGCCACTGAACAAGTTTACAATGGACATAGGCTTCTAGATGTGTGTCCCCTCAGGTACTGCAGCTTGAGTGTCAGCTGCCACCATTTTTGTGGTGTACAACATAGACAGGATTGTCCAGGTCCTTCAGAGCAAGTACAGGTACTACCAACTGTTGTGATGCCGACATCCATGGTTCCTGAAGCACATAATATGAAGGAAGCCTTTACCATGCTTCTCAAGATGAATTTAGGAAATGCCTGAGGTTGTGGTACCAGGAGTCACAGTTGTAGAGTCACAAGATGGGATGGGACCTTTTACAGGACACTCAGGATAAGTAGATGTGATTCTGGGATCTGTGGTACCAGTAATTGCAGACTCAAGATGTGTGATGCAAAGGAGATACTTCCTAGGTCCCAAGGTTTAGCTGTGAGTGTTATAGGGACTTGTAGCAGTGGTTTTCTCTTTCCTAGAGGTACAGAATTCAGATGGTACCTTTTCCAGATCCCAAGCGAGAAGTGCAATGCTGCTGGGTTTTTTGTACCAGCAACTTTAAATCTGTGAGCTGTGAAGGAGAGGTTCTCCAGGTATTCTGGGGCATGTGCAGGCAGTGGCTGGGCTTGTTCCACTGATATTCATGTTTCTGGAGGTGTAGGGTGTGGTGATCTTTCCTAAGTCCCATGAAGGGGAGCAGGTGGTACTGGGCCTTGTGGCTGTGATATCTGTAGTACAATAATGTATGCCGTGGAAAGGAATGTCCCTAGGTCACCTGAGGCAAGCACTGATAGTGCTGAGGCTTATGGCATTGGTAGCCATGGTGTTGGAACTGGTCTTGAGGAAGAAGCATGGGTGATGTTGAAGGCTTTTTTTTTTCCACCTGGAGCGGCAGTTCCAAGGTTGTGATCTGGAGATGACATCTTCCTCCCTAGTTTTTTTTTTTTTTTTT
>RJWT010033665.1:0-13854 GCA_004365215.1 Cuniculus paca
TCTGACATAGCTAAAAATGGAGAGTTCACACAATCCCTTCCTCTCCTTTCATTATTTGTGATAATGGCTTGCAAAACTCTGGGAAGCACTTGCATTTACCACTTTATTGTAAGGGATACCATATGGAATAGTCAGATGACAGGTAAATAGGACCAAAGCATAGGAAAGGTGGGTGGCTCTCCCATCCCCGACATGGCAGTGCTACCCTCTAGGATCTTGATGTGTTCACAAAATTGGAAACTCTCAGTCCCAATGTCTAGACATTTTATGGGGTGTCATTAGGCAGGCACGATTGATTAGGTTATTGGCCATTGCTAATTCAGTTTCTAGTCCCTTTTGCCTCCCCTGAGTTTAGTGCGTGAGGCTGGCTGAACGTTTCATCCTTTTAACAACACAATGATTTTTTTTTTGGTGACCAGCTCTAGCCTGAAGCTTGTAGAAACCTAGTTGCCAGTCTTCTCCTTAGCTTTCAAAAATCACCCATCACTCTGGAGACTCCAAAGGCCTTTGAGGCTCCTGTGTCAGAGATTAGGACAAAAGATCAAATATTAAAACAGGAGATGCTCCTACCAACCCTATCACTTGGAAAATTATAAGAGTTTTAGGACCCTTGTGTCAGGAACTCGGGGCAAAGACCAAATTTATTCTCTGAGCAGAGCCGAAATTTCTTCTTTGGAGCAGCTGAAGTTTGACATTCTCTTCTTATCCTATCCCTGTAAAATCTCACCTTTATGGGAGTCTGAGGCAGTAATGATCCTGTCAGCAGGTCTCATCCAGGTCACTTGAGAGATATTGTAATGAGTTGAGAGGATTCATAAAAGAGTTTTTCAGGAATAAGATTACATATTTGTTTTGCACATATTCCCAGAGGCTTTTCCATGAGCGCATTTTTAATTCTAGTAGATTTTCAGAGCACTGCCTATTCTTTTTTCTTTCTATGCTAATAACCAGAGGCTGTTGAGATGGGAGTAATTTTAGAAAATCCTGAATAAAAACAAACAAACTAAACATCCCTGCCAACTTGTGAATCAGCCAAACCTTCCAGTTTCCAGTTTTATTTTATTTTTTGGTTTATTCACTTTATCTGGTGTGTTGACAAGTAAAAAGATGGCAATGACTTCTGGGTACTTCCTGTATTTTGTGTAGCTAATCTTTAACATTGACTGAAATTGGGGTGCCACTGTTGCTTAAATCTTAGTGTGAAGAAATAAAGACTGAAACAAAAAAAAGTCCTATTAGAGAAGCTTCTTTTGTAAATACAGTACATAAAAATGATTTTGGGGCATGGTTCTTTTTCACCCTGCTATCTCAGGCACCCAGTCTTGGTTGCAGGCACCCTACCTTCCTAGTGGGGAAGTTCTGTGAATTAAGTTTGAAAAAGATGTAATGAAGGATAATGAGCAGACTTTATCCTTAATTCTGTATTCTAGAGAAATTTTTCAAATCAAGAATTGCTCTTGAATAGGAAAATCTCTTTGGTTCCATGGCCATTTAGTACATTATGTGTGTTTAATAAGCCCATTCCAGCCAAGTTGCTGGTTTCAATCACCCTCTGACCATTACATTTTCAAGGTGCATTGTACATATGTGTAGCAATAATCAGGGATATTGTCGACTATGTTCTCCGATTTGGGTTCCAACCTTGGTACCTACTAAGAAAGTCTGTAGAGAGCAGAAAAACAAAAGGGTAGCTTTTGAATGACTATCTCTAGTCTTATTCACAATCTGGAAGTTCTATATTTCCCTCTGAAGGGTTTCATAATTGAGTCTACTGAGATAAAGTGATAGAATGGAAGACAAAGTATACAAATTCATTTAATGTGCTTATGTGCACAGGTGCCATACAGAATAGGAAACTCAAAGGCCAGGTGGTTTTGATTTAAAAATCCTTCTCATAAAGAAGAGAGAAGTGAAGGGCTGTAGGGAATTTTAGAGGAATAGTACATGATTTCTAGGGGAAACAGAATGGGCCCAAACAACGGAGTATATAAGGCAGGGGCCAAGTTCCTTTGGACCCTAGATGTGATTGTGATTTTGATTTTGAGTCTGGTCTCCAGTGGTTAATCTTTACTGGCTAAGGAGATCCCAAAACAATTATATTTTTTTTTTCTGAGAAGGGAACTTCATTGGTCAGAGAAAGGAGCATCAGAGGAGACTTCTCTCTGTGCTTTGAAAGAAACAAAGATCAAAAATGATCCAGAGTCAGGGACTGGGGAAAGGTCAGATAGTCCTTGGTCCTGAGACGTATTCTTGAACGCAACATGTAAACACCACATTTGGGGGCATTGTTGTCTAAACGCCAGTATACAGCACTATTTCCACTTCAGTTCTCTTTACTTTACAATTCTACAAGTTAACTTTATTTTCCCTCTTCACTGTTACACTCCTAAAACTTCAAACTTGACTTTTATCTTTTTCTTTTTCTATATCCTGTAGCTGAATCTGTGGTATATATTTTAGATTTATTTATGCAGTTATCTCACAATTAAAGCATTTAACATAGAGTAGAAAAAAATCCAAAATCCATGGTCACTTCTTTGGAAAGAACATGATCCTTTGAACTGAGACAGAGTAAGCAGTGGGAAGCTGCTGTTGCATTTTGTTGCTAGGGACTTACTAAAGGAAAGCAGCAATGAAGAAGTAAGGCAGAGTTTCACTACTGTATAGACTGTGAGATTCAACTTCTTGAGAGTTATTGGGAAAAGGAAAAGTACAAAAACTCTTCCAAGATTGTTCCAGAGAATCAGCCATTATTTTTTGTTTGTTTGCTTGTTTTGTTTTGTTTTTGGATTTTTGAGACAGAGTTTCACTATGCAGTGCAGGCTGGCCTTGAATTCACTTTGTAGCCCAGACTGGCCTCAAACTTGCAGCAATCCTCCCGCCTCAGCTGGAATTATAGGTAAGTGCCACCACAACTGGCCATAGCCATTGTTTTTAAAAGAGGAAATGAGGTTTCATGACTTCTCAAGAGCAAATAGCCTATTTGACTTTTTAATCTTTCTTTTTCCTTTTTCTTGAATGCCTATAAATAAAGCATAATCTTTGAGAAAGCACATGATAAGTCAGAGGTAATCATTTAGCCTTTAGAGAGGTATGGGATGCAATAGATTTGAGATCTGTTTGTCATTACGGATGCTTAAGCTTGAAGAAGTGAAATAAGTTGTTCAAGGCAGGTAACTGGTGGAATAGAAACCAAACTACAAAATTGGCTGAGTATCTTGGGCTTTTTGTTATTCCCATGTATGGTCAGAGTCAGAGAGAGATGACTGCTCTCACTTCTCGCATTGTGCAGGTTGCAAAGCAGGTGTTTGAGAAATGTGTATTAGATAAGTTAATAAGTTCACAAATTAGTACCTGATGGACAAATCATAGAATGAAAGAGAAGGATGAAGGGAACAGAAATTCAAAAACTGAGAAGTGAAGGTGATACAGTGAATTTATATTTAGAACCAGGCATTCCTATTTGACAAGTGTCAAGTAAATATATAATTTGTGATTCAGCTAGAATAATGATGAGACAAGTCATTTCTGAAAATTTATTTTAAGATTAGATCAACAGACTTTCTTGAAGTATCTGTGAAGACTCCTCTAGGTTTCACGTCTTGTAGTCTCTAACTTTCTGAGGATTAAAATTATGTTCTGATTTAAAAGTTAGTTAAAGCCAGGCATGGTGGTACATACTTGTAATGCCAGCATTTGGGAGGCTGAGGCAGGAAAATTACTACAATTTCTAGGCCAGACTGGGCCACACAGCAAGACCCTGTCTCAAAAAAAAAAAAAAAAGTTAAAGCTGAATATAGTAGTGCTTGCTTGTAAATCTCAGCTATTTGGGAGGTTGAGGCAGAGGGATTGCAAGTTTCAGTCCAGCCTAGGAATTTGGTGATTTAGTAAGTTCCTGTCTCAAAAACACAAAACAAAACAAAACAAAAAGCCCCCCAAAACAAAAAACAAAACCAGGGCTGCATATGGCTTAATGTATAGGCCCTGGGTTCTACCCCTGCATGCACAACCCTATATGCACACATCCTCAAACAAAAAAGATTGAGAGTATCCTTTTAGAATATTCCTAATTAAATTTTCTTGATGCTCTTAATGTCGAACAGATATAACCCACTGGAGGTCTCTTTCTTAGGTAAATTTTTGAGAGTAAACTAGATATAAGCAAACAAATGCTTGTGTTTGAGGCAATGCAAATGCTAGTCACATTATTTGGGACAATATATAATACATACTTGTATTGAAACATCACATTGTATTCCATAAATATGTACAATTATTATGTGCCAGGTAAATATAAAATAAACCTTAAAATAAAAATAATTTTATGAGGTGCACTGTGTTCAGGCATTAAACTTCTCACAACTCATTAGTCTTAAACAAACAAAAACAAACAAACAATAATAATAAAACTAGCTAAGGTATATGTTTAGTGGCTTTTATGATAAGAGACTAGGGATACTGAAAGCTTAACTTAGATGATCATTTTCTAAATGCTCCTTCTCTTTTTGGCATACTGATGGTATGCATTTTTCATGGGCAATATTAAAATATTGGAACTTTTTTTTGTAAAGAAGATATTTTCCTTTTATGGGCATGATTATAAAATACTGGATGAAAAAGTAAATAATTCTCAAATTATATTAGCTGACTGACTGGATGAATATATAGACACACACACATATAAATACTGATGTTATGGTTGATATGTTGTGTCAACCTGAGAAGTTTAGAAGTTTTATACTAAGAGACTCAGCAGGGAGCCAGGATCCTTACTTTGTAAATATCTTCATCCTGTGCAAGAGGAGGGCACAGAGATTTTGTGAGTTTTACACCTCCCCTGAAGGGAGATGTGGTGGCCCCTGTACAATATAAGGGAGAAGAGGCTTGTTTACCCCCCTTTTCTTTGGCTGCTGCCTTGAAGTGTTGCCCCAGTGCCATGTCACCCTGCCTTGGAGCCAGCTGGTTATGGACTGAAACCTCCACGACAGTGAGCTAAATAAACCTTTCCTTCCTTCCTTTTGGGTTTCAGGTGTTTTGTCCCAGCAACAAGAGAAAAGTAACCAAGATAACTGATATGATACTCTTAAATTAAATTTACAAAAGGTGGTTGTTTTAGACTAAATTCCTACATTAGGCCCCAATAGATCAAATAAGATGTGTATGAAAAACAAACAACTCATGCAGAATGGTGTGTCTTAGTTACTTTTCTATTGTTGCTGAGACAAAAATATTCCACACCCAAAGTTAAAGGAGGAAAGGTATATTTAACTCACAGTTTGTAGAAGTTTCAGTCCTTAATCAGTTCGCATCAAGGCAGGATGACTTGCCAGAGGAGATCAGTTTCTTATGGCAGAAGACAGCAAAAGCAACAACAGAAGGAGTGGGGGACAAGCCTCTTTCTGTCCCTTATGTTGTATGTAGGCTACCTGCCCTAGGTCAGATGTGGCACTCATTCCCTTAATTCCTGCACTGGACCATGAATCAATCACGAACTAGATTCAGTCACCTCTGAGAAGCCTGCTCCCCATGACTGCATGAGGCTTGGGGAGGACATCTAGACACAAACCATAACATTGTTCATAACCAAACTGAAACTTAGAAAACAGACTAGTTTTCTGAAAAGAAGATATTCACAGCCCTGAGTCATAAAGGGCTCAGTCAAGGAGAGCTACCATGGTAAGGAAATCCCTTTCTATCTCAATCTTGCAAGGAAAGTAACCTCAAGTAACATAGTGTTAACCCACCTGTTTTTGTACTATGCTGCTTTGTTTTGTGCAAGTTTCCTTAGAAAGACTCCCTGTTCTACCCTACCAGCAGAACACCTTTTTATTGTGTAGATGGGATGCTGCCCAATTCAGAATAACTAATGAAAACAATTAGATCTTTCCTGTTGAAATTTTGTTTTCTGATTCTGTGTGTATAAAGATATACTGCAGGAGGATCAAATTAAAGATGGACAGAGAAGTAAATATTTTAGCCAGCATTCAGTAATTTGCACATATAACTACAACAATGAATTATAGGATAATGAGCAAGGAAACATAAAATGGTTAATGGTCCTTGTACTCAGTTCACAGCCATAAAAACCTACTTTGAATCATGTTTAATTGAAACATATGTTTTCCAACAGTTTGCACATTTGTTTTGGGAAGTTAACCTGATTCATTTTTACCTAAAGATGGATCAAAACATGTAATACATAGATATAGAGCCTTGTGAGTATAATATGTTGCAATTGATGAATGCAATGTAAATAGTATTTGGGTTTACTGAAGAAATCTTTTGAAGATCATACATTGTTGGTAACATCTTTGCCCAAACTCTTTTAAGTAATTGAATCATATTTATATGACTCCTGATAGTCTTCCATCTCCTCTGAAAGAAGTTAAAAAGCAGTTTTAGGCCTTCCTTGACCAGCTGATTTATGTAATTGTGATATCATTTTCAGAGTGTTCCAACTTCAAATGAACATGAATCAAGTTGCAATTGGGAAAAAAGTAGGAAAAGATAGTTTTTACCCCCCCAATAGGAACAAATTCTGACAATGCGTGCCACCCAGTTGACTTTAGCTATGACAGCAAGTTTGAAATTAGGAGGCTGTAGTATTGAAACAATCTTGACAAACTGAAATGATACAACATGCAATTGAAAATAAAAAAGAAATTCTATCAGATAATTGTACAATCTTATTCCCCAAAGATGCTGATATCCCCTCCTTTTATGTAATAGAAAGTGCTGGATAATTTGGAAAGTAGCTGGAATCTTATTTTAAGGAAAATAGAAGATTTTGATCTTCAAAGGATTCTCACTTTAAAGGAATTCTGCAAACTAAATAACAGTGCCCTAATTTATCTATTGTATCCTATAATTTAGACTAATTCCCACTAATTTATATGATAGCATTTTTTAGATCTAGTTGAAATAGTTTGATTTATATAATACCAAGTATGTCTTAGGTAACAAAAATAAAAACAAAATAAAGCAAAAATAGAAAAAAATCATAAATTTGTCTATATAGCTATCCTACTATAAGGTTGAATCCTTTTAATGAAAAGAGAAGAAATTTTTCTTTTTAGTTTCCTTATTCAACTACAGAAATCAATTAATAAGTAGTTGCAGCTACTTAATAAGTTTTGAAGTTTAAAGTCTTTTGAAAAGCATTAATTTTGTAGTTATAATTAATATTGTCTTAAAACAATGCAATTTAAAAGACCACTTTAGAAGGTATCAGCTACAGTTTCTTTCCAATTTCATCTGATTATCTACAAAATTGTGATTTATACCTAACTTTACACAAGGGAAGTGTTTGGTGGCAATATAAGAAGGAGCTATTAATTCTTTTAAACTCATAAATACTATTTTATAATGGTGAAGTAATGTCTCTTTGAAGCACAAAAGTAATTGAATCCAGCTATAATGCAGCAATAAATGTGTACACCATGGACAATCTCTGAATAGTACCACAGTATTTTGAGAATCACAAAGGATGGGACTAATGTTAAAGATTTATGTACCTATTTAATCATTCAGTGTAGCTGAAAGATATTAGTCTTAAATTAGATCAAGAGCACTTGCTGTATGAGAAAACAGACTGAGGGAACTTTAGAAAGGATAAGACATATCATACAAATTATAGAATCATTTTAAATCTCAAAGCAAAATGAGTTCTGGGGATGTTTTTCTCAATATTCATGCTTTAAGTTCACAACATTTCTTCAACTTATCAACCTCTGCTCAGATTCCTTCATAGAAGGCAACTCACTATCCCTTAACATAGACTTATTTTGCAGTGGTCAAATGGTTAGTACGTTGTATTGATTTGAAACCTACCTTTCTAAACTCCCCAAAGGGCCAGCATTCCAAAGCAACTAAGAAGACGCATTCTCCAAACTCCTTTACTCATCCTAACCTCTATCTTGCCTGGGTGCAAATGATTTTTCCATTCATATTTTTCCTGAATAAAGCATATAATTTATCCTGGAAGAAATGTTTTAGGCCAGTAGAACAAACATTAGTAAAAGAAAAGATGCCTAATTTTTCCCTGGAGAAGTTTATATTCAGTGGTTACATATAGTCACTAGAAAAATATGTATTTTATAATAGAAATAACAAGTTGAACAGGTTAATCTGCTATAGCAGTATAGAAAATGATTAAGTGTAAATACTCTGAGCAAAACTAGTTTCAAATTGCAATTCTGCCACTTACTAGTTGTGTGATTGTGGCAAGTTACCTTCCTGGTGTTAGTATCCTTTTCTCTGTGGTGAGGATCAAAATAGGGCAGTACATTTGGCCCTGTAGGTCCATGAATTCAACAAATGTGGACCAATAATATTTGCAAAAATGCTATATTGAGCATGTGTAGACTTTATTACTTAGACAATACAACAATTTATACAGCATATATTCTGCATTAGATATTACAAACAATTTTGAGGTGATCTAGAGCATACTGGAAGATATGCATAGGGCAGTGGTGATGAACCTATGGTACACATGCTGTTTGCTTTTATTTTAAGACAAAAGGTGTTAATTATGAATTTTTTTTCTAAACTAAAATCTCAGTATTCAAGTTTAATTGCAGTGTTGGCACATTGTGAAAAACAACTAAGTCTTGGGTTGTAGCCTGGGCACTCATCTCTAAAAGGTTAGCCCTCATTGGCATAGGTTATATGTAAACCCCATGTCATCTTATATAAGGATTTGAACACTTGTGGTTTTGGTATCTGTGAGAGTTCTGGAAGCTGCTAGCCCCAGATACCAATGTATGGCTTTATTTTTTTATGGTGTCATTGTTATATTTTAAGGTGTAAATTATTTAACACATACCACTTAGGACACTATCTAGCACATAGCATACATCCAATAAGTATAACTGATTAGTGTCCAAGAAAATACATGGAGTTCAGCAGAAAAAATTAGGTAAGGGGGTGGGGATGAGAAAGAAGAGATGGCATAGTGGAGTGAGAGAGCACTGATCTTCTTCAGATGATGGGTGTCTCAGTTACTTTTGTCTTGTTGCTAGGACAAAATACCCAATGCCCCAAGTTAAAGGAGGAAAGGTTTATTTAGCTCACAGTTTGTAGAAGTTACAGTCTATAATCAACTAGCTCCAAGGCAGAGTGGTTTCACAAAGGAAAGAAATTTATGGCGGGCAGAGATGGAAAAAGCAACAAGAGAGCAGAGAGGCAAGCGTCTTTCTGTTCCTTATCTTGTATGCACTCTACTCACCCCAGGGCAGGTTTTGCACTCATACCCTTAGTCCTAGCATTGTGCCATGAATTACTCACAAACTCTAGATTCAGAGACCTTGGGGATGCCTGCCCCCTATGACTTTGGAGGGGACATCTAGACCCCATCAGGCTTTGGGGGGCATCTAGATGCAAACCATAACCATATACCTCACACTCTTCCGAATCTACATTCCTGGAACTGCTTCTCCAGAAAAGGACTCTGTCGGGAAGACTGTGGCAAGTGTGGAATAAACTAAAAATTCCAGAGGAGCGCATGTGATGACGTGCAATGCTTGATGACCTGCTGAATAGCATCAGAAAGGTTTTAGCTGGTGGCATACACCTACAATCCAAGCACTCTGCGAGGTTGAAGCAAGAGGGTTGTAAATTGAAGCCCAGCCTGGGTAACATAGCTACTTAGAAAGACTGTGTAAAAATAGGGAAGAAGCTCAGTGTAAAGGCCTTGCGTTCATAACAGCACCGTAAAAAAGTTAATTTTTGATTAGTGGACATATTTTCATCGTTCAAAATTCTAAAGGTTTAAGAAATACATGGAAAAAGTTTTCCACCTACTCAGTTCCCTAACTGTCCAGTTCCCACTCTGATAGCCACAATCTATCAGATTTTCAAATGAGAAATAGGAATTAGGCCACTAGTAGAGAGTCCCATTTCTTTAATTACAACTTTCTGATTTTGGAACTCAGATTGAACAAAGAGATGATTTTGAGACACACTTTTAAAGTATATCTTTCTTATTTGTTTTGTTTCAACACTGAACAGTGAGATAGTTATTCCCCCGAGCAAATTTTGGAAACTGAATAAATCTTTTGAGGTTTCTTCTTTGTTGTGTTTACTTGCTAAGATTTTATATATTTCATGCTGGCTGTATACATTATCCATACCATAACAGAAAATCTGTTATGATGGAAAACTAGATATTTTACATTTCGTGTAGCCTTTGATCCATGAATTTGTCTTAGACTTACATTTCTAGAAAGAAAAAGACAAAATGCAACTTGATGCAGTTTTATCCATCAAACCCAGCTTCTTTAACAAAGTCTGAGTGAAGCAAATCATATTATGTTGGTTTCGATTTGACTTTTCCAGGCAGTATATAGAAGGGTAAAAGGTCTCTGATTCTATCAAATATGCCCTGGAAAATAAATCTTGTGATATGTTCATATTTTCTCCATCTATCAAAATGAAACTAACAAACAGTCCTAGATGCAGACGTGGAAAAATGAAAAAAGAATTTTTCCCTGCTTCAACCTAGTAAAAACTAGTGTCTGCTAGAAACGGAACTGAGTGTCAACCCTCCCTCACACCAACTCTATTCACTTGAAAAAAAATTAGCATGAGTCAAACAGTGGAAGTACAACTCTTCTATCAGCAGAGTTTTGCTGGTAAATACTGGAACTAGCCAAAAATTTAAAGTGTGGACCTAGCCTGGATTAGTGAATAGTGGAAAACGTCATCAATTTTTCTCTCGATGTTCTTTTGTGGAAAAAAAATTATAAATTTGGGCTTTATAATCTTATGTCTCATTCCCAGTTTGCAGTGGATATGCTTCAGGAATGAGCCCTATGTGCAAAGTTCTTTTTCACATTTTTACACATGTAAATATACAAAACACTTCATATATGGCACAAGTGCACTATGGCATCGTTTTGGAAGGGTGTTCAAATGTAAGAGCTTCAGGTGACTAAATCAAGTTCTTTGCTCATTTCACTATTTTGCCAGTCTTACCAGCTTCCTCTTCTTCCAGCTGTTGTTATGATATAAATAAAATGGTCAAAATGATCCTCAGTTACCAGAAACTCTTACTGCAAAATGAAGGTGGGTGTATATATTAGTTGGAATGTTAGTATTGCTGTGTGTCCATGGAGGGTTGGCAGGGACCCCTGTTGGGGTGATCTCTGCTCCATATAGTCATCAAGGGATCTGACTGACAGAGGATCTACCATACCATGGTTGCACACAGACTACATCAGGAGAGAAAAAATACCTGAATATATCCTACTTGATTTTGTGTTCTTCCGCCCGAGTCACATGTTTGCAATACTCTGTCTTCTAGTCACCAAAGACTAAGTCAATTCCTTCTACTGGATGTGGTACATCAATACTCTCTCCTCAAGACTTCCTCCAGGAGACCTCCTGTCTCCAGCTTTGTGACCACTCAGGCTCATTCAGTCATAGCATTAAATGAAATCACTCAGCTTTCTGTGTGATGCACAGTAGTCCTCACACAAGGTGTGAATATGGTTTGACTTGGTCTGGAGAATTTGAAATAAAAAGATGAGTTGCTCTCTTCTCAAGTGCTTGTCCACACACACACACACACACACACAGTACAGTAGCAGCACAAGGAAAGAGTAACCATGTCAAATACTCCTCCTTGAAGAACAGAAATACACAGATGTAATGAAAATGAGAGGCAGAGACCACTCGACAGGCTTTTGTGAAAGCAACGAGGCATGAGGTTTAATATGCCTGGGTGCATGCAGATAGAGGGATAAAAGACCATTCTTGGGAAGTAAAGTGGAGACTTTTATAGAACTTGAACATGGTGGGTCTGGCAAGGGACATTATGTGAGAAAGTCTGAGCAAACATTAATGGTCAAATTCTCAGAGCATCCGGTGCAAATATATGGATATTATCCGATGTTCTGGCACTGGGAAGATTCCATGCTCTGCCTTATCTCTTCTTTATGACATCTTATCCTATGTTTGCCAAGGGCAGCACCTGTGCTGGGCTGGGAATTTTTGCAGTAAACAATTGTTCCTGAAAAACACGTTGGATGCTGAGAAAGCCAGGTCTAAGTCAAGCCAAGTAGCAACCACTGTTCTATGTGACTATGAACTCTGACTGGGAAGGTACGATGACAGTGAAAAGTTTACTGCTTTTGCTATGAGAATAGTGCACTTAAAAGAAATTCTTAAAATCTCCGTTGCTCAGAACAACAAATGTTTGTTGGCACTCTAGGATATATTCAGGGACGGGAACTTTCCACGGGAGCGCACTGGTCCTACTCTTTGGGAAGAACTTCTGTATCACTGAGCTCCCGAGTCCATGACTTTGCCTTCTTGGCAGTTTCTTTGCCTTTGTTTTTCCTGTCCACCTCAGAAGTTGGCATTGGATATTATGCCCAAGTTGAGACTGCATAGCTTTTTCAGTCTTCCTTCTTCCTTCCTGCTCAATCAAATCTTGAGAATCAAAGTTTTCTTTAAATATTCGGTAGGCTACAGGATTTGGAGGTAGGGGAGATATCCAGGTATTAACAAATCTTACGAAAGTTAGTATATAGCCTTTTTTTTTTGTGGCACTGGGGATTGAACTCATGACCTTGTGCTTACCAGGCAAGCACTTAGGCCACTGAGCTAGATCCCCAGCCCTCATCTTTTTGAGACAGGTTCTCACTATGTTGTTCAGATGGCCTTGAGCTCACTTTGTAGCCCAGGCTGGTCTCGAACTCACAGTGATCCTCCTGTCTTAGCCTCGCAAGTGCTGGCATTACAGGTGTGAGCCACCATGCCTGGCTAGCCTATTTTTTTTTATCTCAGTCATTTCCAAATGCTAGAAACTATAAGCATAATCATTTTTGGTATATTTTACAGATTTGTTACATACTTTTGCTTTTTCTCTCCGAATAATGGAGAGTGGCCTTCTCAGAAAAAGCTTTGCCCTTTTTTTCCCCCCTTGAGCCTCTACCAACTGCAAAGTTTTACTCCATGCTATCTGATTTAAAATGTTATAAACATTCATTTCTGGGGGTTCTGGTATGACATAAATTTTCATTTCTGTAGAGGGTAAATATCTAGAGTGGGATTGCTGCATCACTTAGTAAGAGTATGTTTAACTCTGTGAGAAACAGTCCAAACTGTGTTCCAAAGTGCCTGCACCATTTGATGTCACCACCACGTGTTATTCAGTCCAGACTGCAACAAGCAAATTCCAAGGGCCGGTGGCTTAAATAGCACTCCTCTGTTTTCTCACAGTTCTGGAAGTTAGAAGTTCAAAGTCACGGTTCTGTCCAGTGTGGTCTATGGTGAGGGTTTTTTTTTTCTTCTACCCTCTTGGTATGTCCTCACAAGTGACGAAAGGGAAAGAGAAAGCTTTCTATTGTCTTTCCTATAAGGATACTACTCTTGTGTTAGTCCATGTCTTTATAACCTCATCTAATTTTCTTTCCTTTCTTAGGGGTTCCATCTTCAAACACAGCCACAGTGCAATTGGGGCTTCAACGTATGAATTGTGAGTGGACACAAACAATCAATTCATTTCCAGAAATGTGTGCCATTTCCAATTACTCTATGTCCTCCCCACCCCCTGATATTATCAGAATTTTAAAATTTTAGTCACTTTAATAGGGGTGCAGTGATAACTCAGCATAGTTTTACACTGTATTTTCCCAATGACTAAGGATTTTGAATATTTATATACTTGCCTATCACCATAATATCCTCTTTAGTAAATGTTTATTCAAGTATTTTGCTCATTTTTATCTAATTGCTGATTTCTTTCTATTGAGCTTTGAGAGGTTTTCAAAAGTATATTCTAAATGTAAGTTCTTTGTTGAGTATATAAATATTTTCTCATATACTGTAATATATTCTGTTCTATTA
>RJWT010033666.1:0-13850 GCA_004365215.1 Cuniculus paca
ATATTCAGCAGGCATGTGGTCATTCACTACAAGTGGCAAACTCAGAAACATCTTAGGAAAGGTTGGCTTTCAGGGGTAAGAGGTGTGTGTCAGATAGAGGGTCCCTATATCACCATGCATACCCTCACAATGGGCTACACGTACACAGTGACATCTTCTATATCCCCAGCCTACTGTTACTGTGGGGTGATAGACTGCCGAGTACTGAAAGAAGAATTGTAACCTCTCCCTACACCCACACAAACACCAATCCAAACTAATAAATCACCTCTTTTACCTTCAAGAAGACAGTAGTGAGCTTTAAAGATTTGTAAAGCTAAGTCATAACCCATTACTTTAAAAAATCATTATCTAAAATTCTTCTTCACTATATAACCTTTGCTTTTGAGAATATTTTTAACATGGGCTTACATCACACCTGTGATTTAAAAGGAGGATGTACGTGAGGGTGATATTCTTTTAATGAATGAAATCAGAAAAAATGCTTTGGTGGAAATTGTCAAAAGATGAGTAAGGAAACTTACTTCGTATATTAATCACAATTGAAATCACCCTTTTAATATTTTGCCTTAAATTGTTTGTTTGAAAGATATTGTTAGGTGCTATCTTTGTGTCTAATATGTTAAGATTAAATATACATACCAAAAATAAATATTTTCTGCCTACCCATTAGAAGAAGGATTTAGTACATTTTATAAGTACAGAGTCGTTAATAGCTTATGGTAGTATGAAACTGGATTAAAAGAATGCTTGGGAGTTGAATATTATCATTATGTATCTCTAAAATGTGCCAATAAAATAAAAAGTAGAAAAAATTAAAGTGTTTATTTTTATGAAAAAAATTGTGAAAGTTGCCCTCAGTTGTGAAATACTGAAAATAGGAGGATAGTAAAAAGTATAAGAAAATAACTACTCAATTTCACTCTGGAAAGAAAGATACTAATTTCTTTCACAGATTTATACCGTGTATCTATATTACAGCAGTAAGTACATAGGAAACGCAATTAGCAGCAGCCGTCTAATACCCCTTAAGTTCACTGTTATCCGTTTAATCAATGTATTATCAGTGCAATAAATACATCGGAGCGATTCAACAAGTATATGTAGTTGTAATTTTACAGTTTGTTTTATTAATATATGCAACCTGATAGGAACATAGTATTTGAAAGTGTCCTATTGTGCGATTGATTTTGTAGTGCATTAAATAGCCATTTCATTTGTTCTCAAATAGTTGACGATATGAAAATCATGTATCTGGTTTACCTTTGGTTCCAATTCAGTGAAAGTGTTTACTGCCGAAAAGCTTTTTAAATGTTTATGTCATTGTCTCTCATAATTCAGGTTATCTGGAATGAATATACCGCCACCAATTATCAGCAACAAAAACTGGCTCAGACTGCATTTTGTTACAGACAGCAATCACCGATATCGTGGATTTAGTGCTCCGTATCAAGGTATATTTAATGGCTACCTCTGCTTCTCTTGATGTGTAAAATGATTTTGGGATGCACAACTGAATTTTGTGATAGAAGAAAAAATGTCTTTGGCATTTATAAATGGTGATTTGAATAGGCAAAAATTCTCCTGCTGAGGAAATAATGTGATCATAATTAAATTACACTAATAAAGTTAGATATAGGATGGTGTTCAGAGTACAGAACATTATGACTTCAAAAAAGGTAATATGTAACACGTAGCATTTTACTTTAAAAAGTGCTTAAAGACCTGGACAGTCCATCTAAAGCTGTACCA
The DNA here is from genome assembly GCA_004365215.1 of Cuniculus paca. Taxonomy (NCBI): domain Eukaryota; kingdom Metazoa; phylum Chordata; class Mammalia; order Rodentia; family Cuniculidae; genus Cuniculus; species Cuniculus paca. The sequence goes on from RJWT010033666.1 coordinate 1,753, forward strand.
CAAAACATTGCAAAAACCCTCCAGAGATAAACAGGTTCATTACTTGAAATCCATTTCCATACACAGTGAATTTGTTATTGCTAGTTTAATTAACCTTGTTAGGACTATTAGCTATCAATTTTATTAACAGGTGTAAAGTTGAATAAATCAGATATAATATTTGATGAATTAATGTGGAAAAACTCTTGGGAACAAGATTATTATGAGGATAGAATATTAATGAAAATGTAGATTCTACGATGTTCAGTAATATTATGTGGGCTTAGGGTACTTTTTCCTCAGACTGCTTACATTAATAATTCATTTCATTCTCAGTGGTGTTTCAGCAACTGCTTAGAATGTAGTTACAGTCAGTTTTTTTTCCCCATTTTTCCATTTTTTTGTTGTTGTTGTTTGTCTGTAATTTTGGTTTCTTAAAAAATACTTTCTTCTTTGTTAGTCTTTGGTTCTAAGCATTTTACATATTTAATATGGTGACTTCAGGCAGCTTGTAGTTAGGAATTAAAATAATATTAGACCATATACTGTGTTGTTTTTCGGACTAAAATTGAACAATTCATTTACATTTTCTGGATCAATAACATCTTTGCAGATGTTTGATCAGTAGGATTTCATTCAACAGTAACAAAAAATTGTCATTTGTATATTGATGTTCACTCTAATAAAAATCCCTAGGCTAGTAATTTAAAGATCTACAATAACTTTTATTTCAAGTGTGATTAAGTGGAAAGAAAATACAACAATAAATATAAAACTATATAGTTTATTAACATCTCTTGTAGAAGAAAATATTGCTCATGGTAAAATACTTTTTCAAATCTTTAAAAACAAATATTTATAAAAGCATATTCTATATGTTGTATTAAAAATTACAATCCAATATGAATCTTACCATTTTAATCTAGTGTCACTTTTAAAATTACAAAGCAGTTTGACCCAGTTTCCAATTTTAATGTCTAAGGTTTTTGCATGCTTCAGAAATCAGAGAACTTTTCTTTACTAAAAACAAATAATTACTGGAAATCTTTTTATCTCTAGGTTGACCATTTCCTTGTAGTTTTCAGTCATATGAGTTTATGGCTCTGATGACTCTTTGCAATGAGTTACGACAGGTGCCGTGGCTGAAATTCAAGACTATGTTCTTTACTCATGTGTGATCTTTTATGCTAAATTCATGAACTCTCAATTGGATGCTCTCTATTTTCTTTTTGAGTAAAATAAAGTAACATTTATTTTACATTTAAATATAAAAACTGGAGGAGGAAAATATACTTATCTCAAAAGTTAAGTGGGGCAATAGTGTTTGAAATGCAATTCCATAGAAATGCTGTCTTTAGATAGGGTTCTTTCACATTATGGAACAAGATAGGTTGGTCACTTTGTGTACTTAGATATCATTTTCAATATTCCATTCATTTGTCTTAAATAGACTATCCATAGCATTTTTAATCAGATCTTGCAGCTGTTTCTATCTGATTTCACTAAGAAATCATATCAGTGAATTCACCATTTGAAAAATGGAAAAGGAGTATTCTATGCAGTATGGCATTACTACTTTCCACAGAAAAAGAGTTTATATTTGGGTATTTTTTGATATAATGTGTATTTAGAGAACACAAAGTAAAAAAAGTAGCCTAAGAAATGGACAATAGATTTTATAAAAAAATATTGAGGGTAAGTTGTATGTACTAACTTTAAATTTTACACTTTTAAAAGTTTCATAATCAACTAATTTTTCTAATTGTAATATATCAAAATAATATTTTACCTAGACACCACAAATTCAGTTGGACATGTAATTTTTGAAAGGATAACCAAAGCAATTTGAATCCAACAAAAAATACCTGCAGTAAGATAACTTAAATATCTGAGAAAATAATAATTTTGACATGCAGAAAATACATGTCCTAGTATAAAAGGGTAATCATACTGTATTGTGTCATACTACTACCTCGTTTCAGTGGTATTCACTTTAAAATTAATTTAAATAGAAAATTTGAGGAGACCTGTTATGCAAAAGCCAAGCCAAGTCTTCATGCATCTTAGTTTCTTAAGTCAAATACTTACTGAGTACTCGGTAATTAGTGTTGATTTATCTATACTTTTAAAATGTCTTAATGAAGCAGGGCATGGTGGTGCACTCCTGTAATCCCAGCACTTGGGAGGCTGAGACAGGAGGATCATTGTGAGTTCGAGACCAGCCTGGGCTTCAAAGTGAGCTCAAGGCCAACCTGAATGTCATAGTGAGACCCTGTCTCAAAAATACAAGGGCTGGGGAACTAGCTCAGTGGTGTAAGCACCTGCCTATAAGTGTGAGGTCATGAATTCAATCCCCAGTACTAAAAATAAAAATAAAAATAAACAAAATGTTTCAATAAAGTTCCAGGCTTTCTAAGACTGGGTATTTTATTCACAACATTTTTATTTAAGGTGCATCCCTTATTAAATATCATGAAACTTCACTGCAAACTACTAAGGGACTCATTGAACCCCACAAGCTATGTTTTATCATTTGTTGCTCAATTGGCGTAGCAAGCACATAGCTTCCTGGTTGACTTAGACATTCTTCTTAAATAGGGGTTAGAGACTGAGAATACAATGCTGTGTAATATTGTTCTAGTATCATTCAAAAGTGGTAGGAAATTTTGTAATTTAAGTAAAAAGCCTATCATATTGAAAATATTGTCCCTCTCTGAGGTTTTACCTTGATTATGTTCACTTCTATCTAAAATAAACAGAAGCATATCTTTTTTGGGGGCCCGCCAGAGTTTATACTAGAAATATTTTATCCTAAAAAACTTATCATTTCTTCTTTGATTTAAGTTTTTGTCTTTAATCTTCAGCTCTCTCATAAAGAAAATCATTTCAATACTATTTTAGTATATCTGTCTTTGTTTTTGAATATTGTTCCTGCACTCAAATTCCATTAAACCTCTTCTAATGAGGACTTTAGTTGTAGCATGTCTTATGTAAATATTAAGAGTTTTCTTACACTGTGATGTTTGGAAGTCTTATCTCTTAAAACCTTCATATTATCACTATTTGATATTTAGTATAAATCAAAAAGCAATTCTTTTCCAGTTTCATTCATACAATATCAGGTCTTCTTTTCTAAATTAAAAGATTTGCACATGACAATATCCAGTACAAAAAAAAAGGTTATCTCAAATAGATGTTTATTTAAAAATATTGCTTTTATTCATAAGGCTCATTATCTGAGTTTGAAATGTTATTGCACTATTTTTATTTTAAGTTACTCAACTCCATTGTTTCCTTTTTTTAGATATTCAATCACGAATGTATCTGTGGACATCGATATAGTTTTGATATATAAGTTTAATATACTCCATTTAATATACTCCAAATATTTAAATTTATGGACTTTTCTGTATTCAATCATAATATTTGAATCCAGGAACCACAGTTCAAAAGAAACATGCTAGACTCTACATTTCTCACTAACCGAAATGAGGATGCCCTCTTTCTCAAGAGAAAAGCACTTTTTCTTTAAACTAATTTTATTTATTTATTTTATTTTTTGTCTTTTTGAGACAGGGTCTTGCTATGCAGTTTGGACTGGCCTTGAGTACACTTTAGCCCAGGCTGGTCTCAAACTTACAAGGATCCTCCTGCCTCAGCCTCCCGAGTGCTGGGATTACAGGAGTGCACCACCATGCCCAGCTTCTTTAAACTAATTTTAAAATATTTTGTAAGTAAACCTGAGAAACACTCTTTTTTCTGTAACAGATTTTTGAAATGCTGCATAGAGTCCAGACTTAAAAATAGACCACAACATCCAAGCAAAGTTTTGTAAGAGATACATCCGGTTCTCTTCTCTGTTTTCGTTGATATTGTTCAACTATATTTTTTTGTAAATATTTTATATATCAATTTTTCTTGTGCACTCACATGTCCATTGCTAACAAAAGAGTTTTATATCTCACCATGTTAGTTATGAAATTCTTCCTGTAACTTGATAACTCTCAATGTGAATAATAATTATGATTCCAAGTTTGGGGTGGAGAGTGCGACATGATAAGAAAAGACCAAGAATTTTGTTTAGACAATTCAGGTATAATTTACTCTCATGGGGTTGTTGGACATAGAACAATAGGTTACTTTTATAATAAATATAGTGAATGGTACCACAATTCATGAACTTTTTAATGTATTCACTTTTTCATACTATATGAAATTGTATTTCAAATTGAATGATTATATACTTTTTAAAAATTTATAAACAATATATTTGAATCCTTATCTTAAAATTCCTTTTTCATACATAGACCAGCTACATAATTTTAAGCTGATGATGTAAGCTAGCTGTTTAATTACAGACTTTAGAGAGAATGCAAAGTGAAGTTTCATTACTGTGTAGTGTTGGAGAATAATTTCTATCTCGTACCTTGTTTTCTTTCTTTTGATTTTGATGTTAATATCAACATTAAGTTTTCTTCAATCTTAACAATTGCTCTCATCTAGAATTTTTTTCTTTTTAAAGTTATATTGCAGAGAAAATTATCTTTTTAATTTCTCCCATTATGGACCTTTCTGGTCTATGTCTTTCACTCTTTTATTTACTACTGTGTCTGCACAAACAGCAGAGATGATTGGAGCATTTTAGTAGTCACAGCGATCTATCTACATAATCACTGGTCTGTCCAAAGCAACCATTAAGCCCCTGCCTTTATAAAATTTATATATATATATTCAATACTGTTTTACATAGCCTCATTAATTTAATTTAAATTTACATTAATGTAAAATAAAGTAATACATTTAATTTAAATAAATAATAAATTTAAATAAGCTTTATTTAAAATAAAGTCAGTAATGCTAGAAATTTTCTGAATGTAAAGAGGTAGTTTTAGTTACCAAAATATTGAAAGTGGAACTATTTGAGTACGTTGTCAATAAAACGATAACTTTTATGAGAATTCAAATCTTTAACGTTTATTTACTTATTATATATCTCCAATCATAAAATTATGTTTATAAACTGTAGATGTATTCGACAGTAAACTGGCTAATTATTTCTTTTCAAATTTATTTGAACTGCAGATTCCATTCTGAAACGCATCCTAATAAGTGAACAATCATAATGCTACATCATAATATTAACAGTTCTTTTTTACTTGACTTAACTGTAATCAAATAAAAATTTTTATCTTGCTAGACATTTTAACATTTATTAATTAATAGGGCATGTTATTATGGAAGTGAAATATACTTTCACTATTTGAAATGAAATGTCATAAATAGAGTAGAATTTTTATAAATAATAATGATTTTTGCCTTCATCTTGCCTGTTTTGTAATCCTTTTTACTCTGGATGTAGACTAATAATATGTATTAACATTGAATCTACCCAGAGTTATTGGCAAACACTGTTCAGGAGTGATAGTTTTGGCAGTCATTAAATTCAAATTCCAATGAGAAGGTTATTTAAATTTAGAAAATAAAGGGTTTTGGTGCAAAATATAGTAAGGAAAGTTAACTAAAAATGAATCTATTTAGAATGTTGTAAACTTCAGCATTTTAAAGACTGCATGGAGGATTTTTTATAATATTTTGGTTATTTTCTAGGAATCAAATCAATTTTCAAAACATTGACATCGGAGTGACTTTAACTTATAATAAACACAATAAAATCTTTAATGGTTACATTTGATATGTGTTTGAGTTAACATTTTATGCATACATAGATATGTTTTCTATTGATACCCTTAAATGTAGAAAGACAGCTTATTGTGAACCTAATGATATAATCTCATAATTTGTGAGAGTACAAAAACATCTTAGTAAAATGACTGCAGTTTAGATTACTATCATCAAGTATTCTAACTGCCATAAATCAGAGATAATCTACCAATATCCAAGGTTCAAATGTAGTCTTTAGCAGTTGTAGAACTAATAAACAACAGTTCATTTTGTGCCAACATTTTTATTTGATTCCTGCTGATTACAAAATGCTTAAAACTTGCTAGTGTGTTCTAGAATAAATCTTTTTATCTGCATTCTTGGATTAATGCTTAGACTTGTTAGGTTAAGAACACTTTGTTCTTCCTTTTAAAAAAAACAAACTTCTAGATATAAGTGATAGCCTATGAATAATTGTGATGGAGTGTAACTAAGTTGTCTATATATAAATTGTTGTTCTCACTTGTATCAACTGGTTTCAAAGAGATATTTCTTCTTTGTAACTGGTAATCCTACTTTCATCCCTTCCCAGTTTGCACAAGCAACCTGTGGTCTACTTTCTTAGCGTGGTCAGATGTGTATTTATACTCTATGATGTGTTGTGCTGAATTTTTCACCTGTTCTTTCCCTAAAGCTCTTTTATTCACATTTTCTACTATAAATTACCTTCTGTTTACCATATTAGCCCCATAGCAGGATCTCGGGTGTTAACTCATTTGTATCTCTCCTAACTCAAGTCTCATTGCTTTAGCAAAGCATAGTTACCAGCCAGATAGACGTATATTACTCTGGTGTGCTACTCAGCCGTGCTCATTGTGTGTGTCTTTAAAGGTCCTACTTTTTCCCTTTTAACAAGATCAAGATTTTAGAAGAAATTTATCTAATAAATAGAGTTTAAGATACTGGTATAGGTAATAGAGTATTCTTTCATCAACTTCTAACCTCCACAGTTTTTGTAGAAGAGTGCAGTGGAGGGTTCTTATTTATCAGGTGGTCAGAGAACTTTTATTTCATCTTGCACTGGGATTTTGCTGATAAACTCTGTTAACTGAGTTTTACGTGTTTGCTTTTTTTGTCAGAAAAGGGAGCTATTTGAAATTTGTGTATTCCACAGCCTTTCTCACCATAGCATGACTCAAAAAAATGTAATTCTCAGAATTTTGAGACAGTTCACCTAAAGAAGAGGAAGTCAGGTAATACAGAGAATGGGAGAAAGAGACCCTTCTATATTTCCATCCTCTGCATGGACTCCATCCTCTGCATGGACTCTGTTACTGGAGTCTAGTAAACGTTAACAAGAGTGGTAAAAGTTATACTAGTTATAAATTATGTGCATCAGAATTAGCTCACAATAGCCTATTAATTAAATTCTTTGATTTACCAACCAAAATGCTGAGTCTAAGACAAGTCATGCAGACATGCTGATGAAAAGCCTGTGCCCCTCTTGCTAAATGCTGTGTTTGATGCTGTGTTTATCCAGAAAAGGCTTTTACTTAGATGTCTTATTTGGGAAAACTGCAGCCTTGTCAAAAAGCATTAAGCCCAAGGTCATATTAGAAAATATCAAAACCACTTCTTAACCCTTAGAACTTTCTGCTTTTAACACCAGTGCTAATTCTTTAACTTTAGTAATTTTTTAACTTAAACATATCAGAATGATTTTTTTTTAAAAAAGGTGAAATTTGTTGAGAATACAATTTGGAAATAAAGTAAGTGAAAATTATACTCTTGATTAAAAGCAACACGTTAAAAAAACAATAGTTGTTAAATTAGTTACTACATAGAAAACACTTTGAGTAGTGTCTGACAGACAGTAGGCATTATATAAGTTGTTAGCTATTATTATTGCCATCAGTAGCTGTAACAGCAGTAGTATCCTTATCATTTAAATAAAATGAGTTGAAAGACAATTACAAGCACATTATTTGTAAAAGAAGCATTATTTGAGAGAATATCCAAGTGATTCATACCAATTAATTGAGGATTGTAGTTTTCATTACATAACATAAGTGCTTGTTTGCTGATTTTTAAAAAGACAATTAATTATAAGTTTCTATGCAGGAGCTATTGTAATGAAAATTATCCCCATTAAACCATTTAATAAACAAGTGTCTTACAAATTAACTATACAACAGAAGAAAAATATATTCATTCCTACTATGTGTCTATTTGTGAAACAAATAATTACAGCATCTGCTATTAATACATCACTTAATCTCATTTGTTCAGATAGTATTGACTTGCTGAAAAACTCATGGAATCTGTAGCTATAAACATCTTAAAAGTAGTGTAAGAAGCTTGTCAGGGAAGTTAATATTCAGAGCACTTTTGCTGAAGAAGTTCAAATTTTAAAAAATATATTATTTGTTCCATAAGAAAATAATCATGATGGGCTGGAGATATAGTTCAGTGGCCCAGCACCTTTCTGGCAAGTGCAAGGTCATGAATTTGATTCTTGGTACCCCCCCAAAAAATATATATATATCATGTTGATTTTAGATTATTTCTCTTCCAGCAGAAAATACAGCGATTATGGTATAAAGTTACAACTAATGTGAACCACCGTATTTCATGGTCATGCCCCTCTGTCAGATTTCCGAAAGGACACTTCATTGTCCTCATTAGCATGCTTGTTCTTTGATTCATAAAACATGATAACTGTATAAAAGTTTTAAACTTTTGAAATCTCTCATAAAACTTACTGAACATTTCAACCATTGAAAAGTAATTAATTAGTAAATGGAAAAGTTATCCTCTGATTCATCTACATATTTTCCCAAAACTTTTGTACAAGATGTGCTAAACAGACTTTTTTAAAATTTAACTATTGATTCTAGAGCTATCAGAACACCTTAGAATAAAGACACTTCCCAAATCTAGTGCCAAATGCTCTGAAATGGAATGACCATCTCATAACCACTGAGTAGAAGGAAATGAAGAATCCAAGGCTCTTTTTTAATGACAATCTTATTTTGTAAATAAAAGACACAATATTTTAAGCTTCTCCTGCATTATTCAGTAACCCTTCTATTTTCTCTCATTCACTCTCTTGGGATGATGAATGCTTTTTAGTCTACTATTGTGTGGGAATGACCCTTCAATGCTCTTATCTTCCTGTGAAAAATTTTCCTATATAATTTATTTTCATGCTACATTTCTTTGCTTCTTTTGCTATGCAGCTTATTTAATAGCTCTGCATAATGCATTCTCATTTAATTAAATGATAACTAGGGCTGTAAGCCAAAGTAAGTCTGTATCTGAAGGGAACAATTTGTTTCATATCCAACCAGAGAATTTTATTCTGTAGTATTTTGTTGGTACTTAAGGAATAGTACATTTAAAAAGTTGTCAGAGTCATACAATTTTAACTTAATGGAAAACTCTACTAAAAAGTTTAAACATGAAGACCTCTTTAATAAAGATGATAATATCATCCAAATGAAGAAAAAAGTAACATTCCTTTATAAAACTTAACCCTGTTAGTATTTATTCCTATTATTAGTTTTGCTGTTTACACTGGCAGAGACACTGAAGTATGTTATTTGGAAAAGTATAAATATTTTATAATTGTTGAGCCTGATGTTTACATAGAAGTGAAAGTCTACTTATATATACAAGTGAAAATTTGACTTACATATTGGGGAAATATTTCATCTCCTAGGTAGTATAATTTGAGGATATTGACTTTTATGGCCTAGCAGGGCAAGATTTCTGAATGAAATTGTAGTTTGTTATTTATTTCAAAAGTTTTTATATTCTTCATAATCTTTCCTAAAACATAGTAATAAAAATTGGAGGTTCCAGAATTTGTTGTTTTTCCTTTTACCTTCAAACTCTCCTACATTCTTTTTCCCAGAGCCTACTTTGTTTTCTATTTAACCAATAAAATGTTACTATTAAAGTATTCTGATGATTCTACTACTTAAATTCTACTTCTGGATAAAATGGATATTATCCATGCTTTAAATTAAGAAACTATCACAAATAAAAATATTTATTGAATTACTGTATATTACTCTGACTTCTATAGAGTGTGAAATGAATGACACATCTTTTAAAGAATGAAGTGTAAAGAAAAAATAAAACAGTTCACAAGAAAATATTAGTAACATCAACCAAATAAATTTCACTTTAAGTGACTAAAAGTAAGCACAAATTGCAAATTCCCACTATCTCTCACATTTATAATTTATCACCTCATAGAATTATTTAGACATTTTTTACAAATGTGAAATATGTAAAACCATGGAGGTCAATTCTGAGAGATGCTGATGAATAATGACATGTTTCTTATTAAAACAAATTGGTAGAAAAGTCTGTATCTTTTTAAAACATATTTCAAGAACTACAGGAAAGAATGTGTGTAACATACGCTTTAAATCTTGTTTTAGCTCTCTATGCCAGCTTAGTAAATGAGCAAATTAAGTCTTTATTTAACTCTAAATTCTGACCTTTTGATTTCTCATCAACATCAAAAATCGAATTCAATACAATACTTAAGCAAAAGCATTTATTCCCAAGTGATTATGGCAACATTTCTTTTTAATTAAAACTGGTTGCCCCATAAAGGAATACATATCACTTTAATTTCACATTTTGTTTTCTCAATAACTGTTTTTTGTTTCACAAAGACACATCTTTCAAAACTGCAACTAAAAACAAAATGAGAAAAAGCAAATATATTAGGGTAAAATATAAAATAATTTAAAGATGATGTGAGTGGTAATGCCTTTTATAAAGTTGACACTTATGAATGCAGACTCTTGAAAAAGACATGCTCAAATTTTGTCTTTTATTTTAGCTATTCTAGTTACATCACAAACTAAGTGTTTTTAGCAGTAAAGCAGAGATACCATTGACAGATTTTGAAGGGGTATGGTATTTAATAAAATTGTGTTCAAGAAAATTCACATATTTTCCAACAAATTAAGTGCCTAAAATATCATCTCTTATTATTATAAATACCTACCCAAATATATAAGATTTTCTATTATACACTGGCTAAGACATTTTTTTTATATTGTGTGTATCCTAATCTCAGTAATAAAATTCCTCACAACACTACACTGAATTATTTCTCACTGTTTCATTGGACCTGCCCATAGTACTTATGTAACATCCATTCATTTATCTCACAAAAGTTTAATGTGGATTATTGGATATGCTGGATATTTTTCTACAGATTAGTGTAGTAAGACAAGGCCAAATTTGCCTTCTTGACTGTTGCAGTGTAGTCAATGAAAAAGTTGAATGTAACTTCCTGGCCAGCTGGGTAGATACATACACAGTCGACCATAAAATATATACACACTTTAGGAAAGAAAAGCTTGTATAAGTATTTTAATACTAAATTTATTGAGACATCGTGTGATTAATACAATTTACCTTTGGCCTCTGTAATTACAAGAGGTGCTCAAAGTGGTGGCAGTTAGCTTCCAGGTATCTATTAGTGCAGTGAACTGCTGCTTGGTCATTGAGGTTGCTGCACTTGCATTTTAAATTTCTTCTCTAAGAGCCAGCAGTGTAGTGGGTTCTCTGTGATACACAACATTCTCTAGCGGACACCATAGGAGTGTAACACCACGTAACACCATCTACTGAAAAAAGCATCTTACTATTTTTTTCCTAAACTGTGTAAACTTTTTCCCAGTGGACTCCATATACTTACTATAAATATGTGTATGTGTATATAAATAGGTACATATACACAGAGAATGTTTACAGCCTGTGTGTATATGTATAGCTGTGTACATATATACACAATAAAAAGCCAAAAATAAAAGGATTTGTGGGTGTGAATGCTTTCTGTAAAGGAAAAAGTGCAATGATCTGGAATAGAGGGTAATTGAGAGGATGAAGAATCTAGGTTAGGTAGATAACAAGAAAGGTTTCTGCCTGAACTGCTGTAGCAGGGGAATAATGCCTCGACAGCAGGATTGTGGACAGGCCAGCCAGGATAAACAAAAACCCTGAACAAGAAATATCATATGTGAAGAATTTAAGCACGCTCACTAGGCAAAAGCAGCAAGATTGTGTGAGATTGACCTGAAATAGTGCTGCAGAATCATGTTGTCAGGCCATCAGAAAACCACAGAAGAATTTTAAGCAGAAACAGAGGAGTGCATGACTTGATACTTGTGCAATGTTTTTCACATCAATGAGGAAAATATACTATAGAGGGATGAAGATGAAATGAAGAGGAAAGGTGTTATTAGAATGACAGTGGAAAAAAGATGATTGAGAAGATAATATGGAGACAAATGTAGACTTGTTATTTGTATGAAATGGATGGGATTAACTAATTTGTAGAATATGAACATGATTAAAATAAGAATTTATAAACAATTTTGAATCTTATTAGATTCCCTTCATAGAAGACTCTAGAGGGAATTTTAATA
>RJWT010033667.1:0-13850 GCA_004365215.1 Cuniculus paca
ACCTGAGAGATTTATTTTCTTGAAGTCTGCAACACCGTCTTAGTGAACACTGCCTTGAATATCCTCCCAGATAATTCCTAGAAATTAGACCTTCTCGAAATATCCCCCAGTAATTTTAGAAAATCCCTAAAGAGATATTAGTCTCAGTGTCCTCCTAGTTCTTCCCCTGGGTTACCTGTCCACATTCTTTGTGCAATGTCATGATCACCATTGTCTACCAGCAAAAGCACACCATCTGTGCCAAGAGTTCACTCCCAATCCTTGGAGAACCAAAATACTGCTGAGTTTGTTTCAGAGGTAAGAAAAATGTCTTCCTGTCCAATTCTGTACCACACTTTGTCACTAAACCCCAAAGCAGTTCTGCTTTGCCCAGAGACTGGCAGTTTCTCTTGAACAGTTATGTGATCTTTGGCCCTCATTCCTCTAACTATAAAAGTTCAAATTCAATAAAAGGCTTAAGCAGGGATAAGACACTATACTATTCACACCAACTTTTCTGCTCTGTCCTTCGATCCAAATTTTACTCGCCTCCACCAACAACAATGCACAATTGCTCTTGCATTATAATTTGCAAATAAAGTCCAGGAAAGGAAGCGAGGAGCATGTTTTTTAGCACTAGCTGCATCTGATCCTTGGCTCTGCCAGTCAAAAATGTTAGAAGGTGAGATAGGGAATTAGAGAGAAAGATGTAAGAGTTCAGAGTTCTAGGGGGACTATAAACAACAATTCTCTTTCTTGCTGAGGTTTGAGCCAAGTTACAGGCAAACCAGAAGAGGAAGTCAGAGAAGACTGGATTGTCACCCTCATCACTGGCTAGGCTGATCAAGTAACTCTGGTGTATTATGGTTTACTTTTTTGGGCAAGTGAATTTCCTAATCTTCAACTCCTCACTAGGCAGATTTAACCTCTCGCCACCCACAGGTCTCCCATAAACCAGTCACTGAGCTTGCTACATGACTGAGAGCAAATGAAACCCACATCCTTGGCAAAAACACACTCCAGGAAACAAGGAGAAGCAGAAGTGGGGCTGCTCATACCGAGCTCTGCTCCCAAACTTGAAAACCTGGTAACACCCCACCCCTCAAGAGTCAAACAAGGAGTGGATTAAGCACCTAGGAGTGTCATGGTTATTGGATGTCCCTCAACATGGAAAGAAACACCATGAACAAGAAATAAATTCCTCCTAATGTTGGATAGAGGCACTATATTGAGCTATACAAAGGACAAAGACCCTAGGTCAACAATTGTTATTCTGTATATGTGTGTGTGTGTGTGTGTGTGTGTGTGTGTGTGTGTGTGAAATTTTCCACATTTTTATAACTAAGTAACATATTTGAAATCAAGTTGGACAATAAAAGTATTTGGGATCATATTTCAAATAAAACCAAAGAAAAAAACATTCCACAGTCATCCTAGCTACTGCCTAGAAAACACATGCCCCTTACCATTTGATAGCATTTCACTTGGATTTGTGGTCTTTAGGAGTGGTCCAATTAATCTAAAGAAAGAAGGGCCAGGGATTTAGCTCAGCAGCAGAAGTGCCTGCCTGGCAAGCCCCGCCCCTCCCCCAGGCAAACCAGAAGAGAGAGAGAGAGAGAGAGAGAGAGAGAAAGAAAGAAAGTTAAAGCCTTGGGCTCAAGGGAGGAAGTGGCTCAGAAAATTGTGAACTAAAGACTAAAAATCCAGCAAGGAAATGTTCATTTGCCCCACTCCAGAGACATTAAGAAGGCCCATTGCCTTCTTCTGATTAGTTATTGGATAGTTCAGAAAGAATCAAAGTTGGCCAGACTCCGAATCTACAGGGAGATGACTCTTGCTGGGCATGCAGATGTGGGATGTTACTGTTAAGGGAGAAGGAAAATCTGAAACAACAAGTACGAATATGTTTGTGAATGTTCACCTCAAATATCTAAGCCACATAAAGTTTATCCATCTTGAAGGACTAGTGTTGTTCAGACAAAATTTGTGCAATTCTGTGATACAGGGTCACTGTCTTGACTGAATCTGTGATCTATGCAGAACAATCATGCTTGCATTTTTTATGTTTTCAATATTACACCTTGAGCCTTTTCAGAGAAGTTAAAAGTTCTTTCAAGAACATTCCTTTGCAAGCCAAGGTGGTACACACAGGTACTCTCAGCACTCTGGAAGGCTGAAGCAAAGAGAATCGCAAGCTCAAACCCAGTCTAGGCAGGATCTTCCTCAGACCCTGACTCAAAATAAGAAATAAAAAAGGATTGGGATGTGGCTCAGTGCAAAGGCCTTGTATTCATTCCCCAGTACCACACACACATACACCCCCCATATATACACACAACTCATGCACAAAGAGGAAGGGTGTTCCTATGCAATAAGTTGCTACCAAGTAGCATGTATCTGTTTGATTTTATTTCATTAGCTTTCTCGCCCTATCATCTGTAATTCCAGAATTATGTTTTATACTGTAACGGATCCAATGAAATATCTTGTTAAAAACACAGTTTTATTTTTTGTCATATGCTTCTCTTTTGACAGACTATAGATCAAACTCAAATAAGACCAAAAAGAAAGTCAATAATGACCGACAAAAGATGCTATGCAGGAAACAAATCAACCTTAATTTCAACAATTTCTGTTCAATCACTCTTAAATGATAACACAGCAAGAAAGTATGAGTTATTGACTTTATTTTTTATTGCATTTGTATTGCAAGAAAAATAAATTCTTTTGTCAAATTGGAGTTTGAAAAGGCGTCTATTGCTGGAATGAAGCCTGGCGCCACAGATATGACTTGGTGTACAGATAAGCTAGCAGTAAATTAAATACTATACAGACATACAAGCTCACATGCAGATCTTTAAATGGGCTATTTTCTTAGAAGATCCTAAATAGACAAAATAGAAATGGGCTAAAAATTGATCTAAATTATCATTAGAATTTATAGAGGCAGCAGCTAAATCAATATACAAAGAAAACTCAAGACCAAAGAAGTAACATGTAAGTGTGAGGTAGCAGGCTTAATGAAGACAGCAAGCAGTGAGCGTCATTGAAGTCGCTTAACAACAAAATAGCTTTGTTTCAACCCTATTTCTCGGTATAGGCATATTCATGAGGGATGTGACTGAAAATATATTTGTAGCAGTCTAGCAAAATTTCTTAAGTCATCCGAAGTATCAGAAGTATGTCACCCGTAGTAGAAAACTACTTAAAACTTAGGACATATATAATCTTTGATAAAATATCTTTTTCTCCCTGTGAGAAACTTCCACAGTCTCCTTCCTTCTTCCTCAAATTAGTGGTCCTGCAGAAAGAACCGATGGTCAGTGAATTCGGTGGCAACAAAGAGTGCCATGTCCAGGTCATTGTGTGAAGCACACTTTAGATTAGACTCTGATATACTCACAACAGGGAAGAACAATTAACTACTTCAATGTAAGTCTCTACTTTCAAACTTGATTTTGTATTTTTATCTTGTGTTGTTTCACTGACATGTCCTGCCATTCTTACGGTCATCAGTAAGTGAATATTGATCTTCCCGGTCTACAAATTTGATAAACAAGAGCCTGTTTTAGCAAATACTTCCCCAAGAGGCATAATTAAAGAAATCTTTATCCTTGAAGGCAGTAGATGTCAATAGAAGCATAAGTAATTAATCTTTTCTCCGGCTGTGAAAATTAGTGTGCATTTGTTTTTCAGAAGGACTTTAGTTTTGCCAGGGGGCAGGTTAGGGTGGAGTGAGCATTGCCGAGGAGTACAGGTGGCCGGGTTTTCAAAGCTGTGTTTTGGGGTAACTACATTTGATCTTAGCCAACTGTACAGGAGGAGAGCTTTGCGAAGGGGGTGTGTGGTTAGTCCAAGTGGTGTCCTTCCCCTGTTCCTTCACGTCCCCAGCCCCGTCTGGACTACATTCCCAGATGGTAGTCGCTTCCTGAACTTCATGCTCTGGATCTCTGTCATATTTGCAGAGAGATTTTGTAAAAATTATAATCAAATGACACTATTACTGCCTATCAGGTATTTTATATATGAAAGGATTCCTATGTAGGTTGTTGAGTGTCAGACACAAAGAGGGACAGAAGAACGAAGAGAGAAGAAACCAAGAAGAAAACCTGACAATACCTGGAAGTCTTCTAAATACATTATATGCAGGTTGAATATCCCTTATCTGAAACATTTGGATCAGAAGGGTTTTAGACGTCAGATATTTTTGGATTTGGGAATATGCAAATTCTAAATGAGATATCTTAGGGATGAGATCCAAGTCTAATTACAAAATTCATGTATGTTTCTTGTACACCTTATAAACACAGCAGGAAGGTAATTTTATATGGTATTTTTAGACTGCCTGCATTTGATTAGGACCCATCACATGAGATCAGGTGTGGTATTCTGTGTGTGTGTGTGTGTGTGTGTGTGTGTGTGTACTAAGTGAAGAGAATGAACCTCCACAGTCAAGATGGGCAGAAGAGGTTTTGAAAACCAGCTGAGAAGAGTTTGAGCAAGGGGAAGTTGGAGCACATCATTTAGACCTTAGGGCTCTTGGCTTCTGAGATCAGACTGGCCTCATTCATGATGACACAGGACACAAATTAATCTGGCGGAAGCTAGTAAGCCTCAATCATGGGGACTGCCGGGATGTTTCCCACTGAACGGAGGACATGTAGAAACCAAAGTTTAACAAGTAATCCCCTATGAGCACAATGAGAATAAAATACAGAGCACAGGCTAAGGGGCAAGCAATAGAAGCATAATTAAGCGTAAGGAACAAAAGGTGCATTTTGGAAGGTGGAGGAGGGCACATTGTAATCATATGGACACATTAGGTCTTTGAAGCTGGCTAGTCAAAATTCTCAATATTCCTGTTCTTGTGAACTTCTAAACAGGAAGACAGGACCTATCCTCATGTGAATGGGTAGTAGTCCTTTTTGCTGTGTATTTTACTGGCTGTGATAAAGAGTCTTATTGCCTTATTGGCTTTGCCCTATTTTACACTTCAGGATTCCAATTATGTAAAATTTTTGGGCACTTTCATTTGTACATTATGACAAGTCAAAGCCATCATGCTGTGTTTATGCAATAGAGATACATTTCAAAACAAAACATGAGCCATGCCTTGCATCCTTCAAAAGCAATCCTATTGAATCGTAAATAAGTTTACACAGTCTTCATCACTCTCTGAGATGTTTTTGTTTGGTTTGGTCCATGCCCCAAATTATATTTTGCTTGAGACTTCTGCTCATTTTCTTTTGCTTGTGAGGAACTATTTCAGGCCAAGTCTCAAACACTCTGGTTAAAAATGAATTATTGATTAGAGGAAAAGTGATGCTAACATCCTGGATACCTTGTTTTCTTCCTTGGTTCCAGCTGTGCACTCACCACCAGTCCTTTCTGACTGTTTCTGAAAAGTAAGGAAAAAGGAGCAGAACTTGGCGCCAGTGGTTGTGGAGAAAATGCTGTGGATGTGGAGCTGATGAAGTCCGCTCAAGAAGGCAGGACTGCAACACAAACTGGTCATGGCTGTCACACTCTGTTATGCCAGAGGCTCACATGGTTGATAGCTGGTAAAGGAGTAATACAATTAGAGGCTTTAATAAGTGGAAGTCAAAAAGGAATGAAACAAGAAGCAAGATCAAGTATTTGACTGCAAACACTTTGGCTCTGGACCCAAATAAAAAACGATGCTAGGAGTTTAGGATAATCTGTATGAAACATAGTCAGGGAAAGAGAAAAAAGTAATTTCTGTTTACAAGCTGGATAAACTTGGATAACACAGAGATACTCTTAGACTGAGTCACGCATCAGGGCAAGGATAACTAGAATTGACCATTGGAAAGAAACAGGAAATAGACAAGGAGCAACCTGAAGATAAAGTTTTTTTCTGCCTGGGTAAAGTACACCAATGGAAGCATACACTAAAGGGATAGTTTAGAATTGAAAATAAAAAAGTCTGCATAAATCCTAAAACTATTCAAGTAGCCCTTAGAAGCCTCCACAAACGTGGTTCTTCCTCCCAGGTGTTAGAGATTAGACCTGAGGCAGCAGATTCTATACCAGGTGGCAGTTTTCAATCTCAGGTGGTCACTGTGAAGGGGAGTTGTAACACAAAAAAGGGAAAATAGCAGCCATCAGAAATCTGTGGTAAGTATTATTCCTGCCAATCAGATCCTGGAAACAAAATGGCTGCATACACCTGTGAAATGATGTAAGTGAGCAAACATTTTGGATGCACCCTTATCAAAAATTTAAGGGAAAGCATTTTGCTCCAGAGAGACCTCATGCCAATATTAGTGATGCAGCAATTACCAATGGTGTCAAAGACTCAAGTACAAGCAGTGGTGGCACACACCAGCAATACTAGTACTCTAGGAGGCTGAGGTAGGAGGGTTACAAGTTCAAGCCCAGCATAGGCAACTTAGTTACTTAATGAGAACTTGTCTCAAATTTTTTAAAAAAAAATTTCTTTTTAAAGTTCTGGGAAGTAGCTTAGTGAAAGGCCCTGGGTTCAACTTCCAGTCCCAAGCAAGTAAGCAAGCAAGCAAGCAAGAAAGAAAGCTAAAATCCAGTCAGGATCTCCAAGATCCATCCTGTAGCCAAGGATGCCCAGAGTCTAGCACTCTCAGGGAAAGCACCATGAGTTTATAAATATCAAAAAGTCAAAAGCTAAGTTAGGAAGATGAAGATAAGAAAGGGATTATACTGAGGCCCTACAAGATAATTCTAGAAATACTATAAATCTCATGAATTTTTATAGACCTTTACAGATATAAACCTTTGCAGGGTACTTTTCTATGCATTGCTTTCTGGAGTACTTTACAAGCATTACTTTCATTTAATTTCTAGAGTCAAAAGACCTCTCCTCTAACTCAGTCCTCACCAATTCTTAGCCATGGAAATCTTGATCTGATTACCTCTGAGCTGAAGATTCATCATCTGTAAAATAAGGATAATAAAAACATTGACTTTCAAGTTTAAAGGGAGGTATAAATAATACAGTAGATGCAAAGCCTATTATGTGGTACCTGAAATAACTTGAGTAAACATTCAACACATCTTACCTATTTTTAAAAAATTATTGCAAGACTTCATGCTAACCCTGTGGGATACCCAGGCAAGTGTCTGTATTCAAGTTACAGATGAGAAGACTAAAATTCAAAAAGTCAATTGCCTAATATTGGAAAGGTGAAGATCCCCGGAAAAAGCAAATAGAAAATGTATTGTTCAGTCAAAAATAAAAGCACTCTTCACTGCGGTCTTCTGAGGTCACATATTTGGATGTTTGCACACTCACAGCTGAGAAAAGGTGAGAGGAGCAATTGAGTTTCAGATTTTTTAAATCAAAGGAAAATCCGATAGAAAATTTTCCAGTGTTTGGCTTACGTATCAGAGGTATACTCATTCTGATTCCCATCCAGGAAGGTCTGTGTTTTACTGTGGAGAGAAATACCAGGGTCCCAAACAAGGAATGAAAGGATGTGGTTTAGAGAAGGAAGATATGCCACAAGAGGCTGAGAACCGTCATTGCATGGGGACGCTCATTGAGCACCTCGTCCTGTGAGCCAGTAGAGCCCACGAGGCTTGGCTGCCCCAGCCACAACTCTCAGCCCCTACAGCAAAACATCAAGTTTCTGGAATCCCCATGGACTGACTCATTGTGGAGAGAGCTAAGAATTTCTTAAAGCACCTGAAACTGTTTTTAAATTTGTCTATTCCCATTGTAACGCTGCCATGTTAATGGGTCATCGACAACCCCACCTCTTTAAGCAGAACACATTGAGTCCAACTTAGCCTTTCTTTGCCAACTCTGGGACATCTTCATGAATACTCATTATTGTCCCAGGTTGTCTACAGTCATCGTTCAGGGATTTTTTAAAGCAAGTTAGAAAAGAATTTTTACTAAATATTTCCAGACAAGTAATGGACCATTCTTACCACTTTTCCATGCTTCTTTTAATACCATCCATCTCTTACCATGAGTGCTATCCTGCCCTTGCCTGCCTATCTCTGTCATTGTTATCTCCAAATCCCTTCAACTTGCCTTTTCTCATCTGCTATAGGAGCCAAGCTTTGTAAAGTAGGTTGTAAAATAGTACAAATAACACTTTAAAAGGGTGAACTTTTTGAGATGTGAATTATATATCATTAAAGGTATTTTTAAAGTACATTGCTGACTATAAAATCTTACAAAAGATAAGATATCACATCACTGTTTATACTGATAATTAATCATTTCACTCTTACTCAAAATAAAACAGTGCAAATAAACTTTGAGAGAGAACTTAGAATTCTTCCATAAGTAGTATGCTAAAGAAATTCTTGATCTTTGAGATTTGTTTTAATGTTTAGTTAGGTCTCTCTTAGTTTCATTCTTACTCTGGAAAATTAATTTTAGTAAGATGTGATGTAACCATATATTTTTTGGTTAAAGTCTCCTCTCTAGCTTTGCTCATTCATGTGCCATTTTGGAGTAAGCCTTGGAAACAAACGTGAATCTCTAAGTAATTCATGAGCAAATGAGTCTTTGTGTGGACTTTTAGGTATAAATCACTAAGAACTGTGAATCATAAGGCTCCTTTGCTTTTTTTAAATTATTATTATAACTCCACGATTCCCACATCCAATCAGTTAGTAAAGAAGCATCCATAATCATTGGGTCTGTGGTTGGAATAGGCCCATAGAACAGGCATCCTGATCAGAGGAAATTTGCTATTGCCTTCTTTAGTACTTTTCCATGGAACGTCTAGAACTTTGTTGCTCAAACTATAGTTGCTTAGAACAGCAGCAGCAGCCACAGTGGGTTATATATACAAAATTTTAGGCTCTACCCAAAACCTATTAAATAAGAAGCAGCCTTTTAACAAGATGCTTAAGTGATTCATATGCTTATTAAAGTTTGAAAAGTACTGATGTAGATAGTACTGTCTATCAGCTTGCCTGAAACACCTGGCACTTCACCCATAACAATAATCATAGCTTTCAGAGCCCTTAGATGAATGACACCAAACACGAGAGGCCATTATTTGACACAGAATCACATCCCACTGACCCTGTAGGCAGAGATGGCCTTGGTGCTGAGCAGATGTTCAGCATTCTCCTTGAATAGTCAGAGACCATCGCTGTTCTCTTCACCATTCCTGACAGGTTCAATAACTCTTCTCCTGTTAGGCATCTCATCACACATGTGTTGTAATTTTCTTTAAAAAGCCAGATTGTTGTCAGCATTCAAAGCTGGGACTTTTTCTTTTGTTACAAAACTCCATCCATGTTCCTGGAAACAGTCCTCATCTCCAATCCAACGCTCATCTTCCTGATACCATTTTGTTCACCCAGTTATTCACTTGGAAAATGCTTACCAAGGGCAAGGTAATGACACCAGCTTCTGCTTTTTCCATTCAGTGACCACCATGTAAACACTTGCATCCCTTCTGTGACAACCAGTTTGTTTTCCTTTACCGTACTTTCTATTTCTTACATAGTGCTAGAAACATGTTTTTCTTTTTTAGAAGTGCTGGGATTTGAGGCTATTGCTTCATGCTACCACTCTAAGTTATATCCTAGCCCTGGAAACATATTTTGAAAGTAGAAAATATAACTTATAATGTTAAACAATTAATACTAAAATTGAGAAGGCAAGAGATAGAATTTTGAAATAGATGAAGAATGAATTTTCAAGCCCACAAAAGGCTGGTACATGTTGTACTGGAGAAAGTACTGGATTGTGCATGAGTAAGGAACTGTATAGAATCATGATTAAGAGTTCTGGGTTTTCTCAGCATTCTGGGATATTGAAACAGGAAGATCACAAATTCAACCTCAACTGAGGCAACATATCAACCTAGAGAGACCCTGTCACAAATTCTTAGAAAGTGAAATAAAAAAGACTGGTGCTACAGCTCAGTATAAAGGCCTTGTGTTTAATTCCTAGTACTGAAAAAAAAGTACTGGTTTTAATATCAGACAAATATAAAACCTAATTTCCTTGAGGCCTTTAACAAGTGACTTAATCTCTCTGATCCTCTGTTTTCTCATTTGTAAAGTGGAGATAGCACCTATTTTGTAGAGTTACTGTGAGGATTAAGTGGAATAATTCATAGAAAACGCTTAGCACAGGACTTAGTACAGGAAGGATGTGTTAAAGAGACGGTGATAGTGGTAATGATAGTCCTGGTAATCACTGTATTTCCAGAAGGTCTTTGTGAAACACATGGATCTTTCCAGTAAGGGTAAACTACAATGTTGAGTTGAAGGAACTGACCAGATATGAGATGCACTGGAAGGAGACTAACTGGAAGAAAAGAAGCAAAATGAGGGTAAACTGATAGCCAACTTTGCTGACCAGAATGGGTGGAGAAGGGGAGACTTGGTTGAAAATGCAAAGAGATAGAGGTGGTTGAAAGGCTTGTGGACAGCACCTCGGCATCTCCAAGCAAATGAGGATAGACACTGCAGGCAGGTAGACCAGCTGGAGGTCTCAGGAAATACTGAGATTAGACAATGGGGCAGCAAGTCAAGAAAAAACAGCAACCCTCTGGGAAATTCCCAAAGATGTCTTCAAGATCCCCCAGGAAATTCCACTTGGTCTCCTACACATACATGGTTAGTATTTCTTCCCACCAAAATCAAAACTGGAGGAAACACACAACTGGGCCCATGTGTTTGGAAGGTATGTGAGGAGCTGAGATCACATCCTGTCTTTGAGTTCTGAGTCAGAGATCCTGTAAGAGAATACTGAGGGTGGCTAAGCACGTCATGTCACTTTCAGACTGCTGTAGTCAGAGCTCTTGCTGGATAAGAGCAGGGCCCAAGCCCTTGCAGAAAGACCTCTGCAATGTCCTGGGGTTGCTAGTATGAGCCTAAACAATAAGCCAAGAGCTTGGACAAATCCATCCTGGTCTCCTTCATGGTTTGTACCCCAGGATGTCCAGAACATGCACTGCCCAACATAAACTTGGAAGGCAAACAAGGTTTTCTAGCAACATCCCAGAGGTGGACAGCAAGGTGAACTTTACCTAACTACAGACCAAAGTGACCAGAACTTTCTCCCAAGCTTATCACTGATTGTTCTTTGGCAGGTCTCACTTGAGTTTAGTTCATTCTGGAATACAGGCTCTTCTCCACAGCTTCTGGGAGGTAGACACTGTTTTGGTCCTGTACTAAAAACACAGAAACCATCATATTATAAACACAGGTGCCTGGAGAGATAAGACATGAACAAGACAGTTCAGAAATATACATGCACGCACTAGTAATGCTCTCCCACAGGCACACACAGGAGTTGAGCATGATTTCATTGTCCACAATCCTAGTAATTGTCAGAAAAAAAACTTGATGAGAGATGGATGCACAATAGTACATGATGTGGCCATATCACTTCTGCCTTCACCCAATGAAAAATTGAAGCAATCATGTAGTTAAAGTGCATGGCTTCTCAAAGACCATCCCAGACAATTTTGTTAATCCCTTTCTTTCTTGGTCTTAACTTAGGGGTTCAAACACAAGAACTAGTCAAGTCATTCCTCTGCTGCTGTTGCAGCTCAGCAGGTAGGGGATACCTAGTTAGTGAGTCTCTTTTCTCAAAATCCTATCACTGAAAAAAAATTCTTCCCATCTCTCATCCAGAAGGCTTCTCCTTCAGTAGAGAGTAACTGATTATTCTGGAAGTGGGAATTTCTTGTCTACTAAATTGCCATCCTTAACCTCTCCAAATCACAGTTCTAACATTAAAATACCAGCATTAATATCCACAGAAGCTGAGATCTTATTTTCACTGTGATTCTTTTTTACTTAAAGAGGGAAAAACAAAACAAAATAGAAGAAAAACAAGAAACAAAAGAGACAAATAAACAACAATAACAAAAAACCCAAAACAATAACAATATAGGCTTTCAAAACACGGTGGTAGGAACTTAACAAAAATTATTAGGGAGGAGCTAAAGATGGCGGAACAGTAAGCAGCAGAGTAAACAGTCTCTCTGAGCGAAACACCTCAGATGCTGGAATATAACATCATGGAGAGGACAAGAAGGAAGGAAGTGGGTCCCCTGGACCAAGGAAGGATCTAAAATATGAATTGAAACCCACAGAGAATAAAAAGAATTTAAACTAAGAAGAAGGTGGTAGCTGGCAGTGCCTCAGCCTGGAGCCAGATTCACCCTGCCAGAAGAGCTGCTGAGCCTGGAGACGCACAGTCACAGTTGCGGTCATAGTCACAGCTGCTGCGGTCGACCCCAGAGGTCTCTGCAGAGAGGTGCGGGGGTGAAGGAGAGTGGCAGACGCGGAGATCTGTGCTGGCTGCTGGTGAGTGCTTGGAATTCCACCCCCCCATCCCATGGGAGACAGTGATTGGCCAGGCTCCATCTTGGAGTCGGGCGGGTTATGCCTGGGGCCAAGACTGCTAACCACTTCTGGCATCAGCGCCAGGTTGTGGGTGGACCGGTGGAAGCTGATTGGTTGGAGATGGGCTCCCGTGCACGTTTCAGACAATATTGCTAAACAGCTTAGATTAGCAGGGCCTGACCAGGTCTGCTCCCATGCAAACCCCGGGTGGCTTGGTGCCCAGCTCAGTGCAGAGACACAGGTGCCCAACATCAGATATACGTAGCCAGCACTGGCTAGAAAAGACAAACAGCCTAGCTTCGGAGAAGTTGTGGCCAGTGCTGGGGTGCCTGGGACCACACTACTCAGGGGTGGAAGAAATCAAGAATATGCCAAGATGAAGAGGGAGAGGGCAATCTCTGGCATCCAACCCAAGCGGTACAATTCCACAAGAGGAAAACATGGAGATCGAGAATTGCACACATGAAATGTCTGAAGTGATGTCAACCGAAGTGAAGAAACAACTTCAGGAAGCAATAAGAGAAATTAGAACAGAAATCCTATCCCAGGTAAAAGAAGAAATGAAAACCATAATAAAAGAAATACTAAACATCTCTAAAGAAGACACAGATAAAAAAATAGAGGAGCATAGGAAAATGAGGGAAACCATGAATGAACAGTGTAAGAGAGATTTAGAATGTATGAAACAGATTCAAAGAGATATCCAGAAAATTAAAAATTCATTCGATAGCTGGCATGTTGACATGAAGGAAACTAAAGAAAGACTTTCAAAGCTTGAAGACAAGATTGCAGCCTATGACCGTGAAAGGAAAGACCTCTTAAAAATAACAAGGTCTCAGGAAGTAACAATTCAACAGCTGGTGGACAACTCAAAGATGCATAATTTAAGAATTAAAAATGTGAGTGAAGAAGCAGGTGTCAAGACAAATGACATCAGGACCTTATTTACAGATATAATTTTTGAAAACTTCCCAAGCATAAAAAAAGAATATGACATTCAAAAAGTGAGGCATATAGAACTCCAGCTAGCCATTACCAAAACAAATCTACACCCAGACATATAATAATCAAGATCCCAGAAATTCAACTCAAGAACAGAATATTAAAAGCTGTTAGAGAAAAGAAACACGTCACCTGTAAAGGAAAACCCATCAGAATCACAGCAGACTTCTCAACACACACCATCAAGTCAAGAAGAGGCTGGAGTGAAGTAATGCAAGTCCTGAAAGAAAACAACTTCCAACCCAGACTGATGTACCCTGCAAAACTTTCCTTCAGGATTAATGGAGAAACAAGATACTTCCATGACAAAGAACAACTCAAGGAATTCATGACCACCAAACCAACCCTACAAAGATTACTAAAGGACATTTTAGAGAGAGAGAAAAAGGACCATGGTCTCAGGAACAATGTCAGAGGGGGACCGTCAAGTGGGGCCAGTCGACTGAATGGAGAGGAAAAATAGGGAGCCAATGGCAGGAAAATAGCATGGCAGAGACAATACAGTGCAGGAGGGCCTCAGGGCACTGATGGAGGGA
>RJWT010033668.1:0-13850 GCA_004365215.1 Cuniculus paca
TTTCCCCTTCATTCAGTTGCCTGCCCTGTTTGGAAATCTCCCTCTGCTGCTGTTCCTGAACTGTGGTCATCTTTACCTCTCTAGAATATCTTTAAGCATTTTCTGTAGGGTTGGTTTGGTGGTCATCAATTCCTTCAGTTGTTTCTTTATCATGGAAGCATCTTGTTTTTCCATCAGTTTTGAAAGATAGTTTTGCAGGGTACATCAATCTGGGTTGGAAGTCATTTTCTTTCAGGATTTGAAACACTTCGCTCCAAGCTCTTCTTGACTTGAGGGTTTGTGTTGAGAAGTCTGCCATGATTCTGATGGGTTTTCCTTTCTAGGTGATCTGTTTCTCTTCTCTAACAGCCTTTAATATTCTGTTATTGTGCTGAATTTCTGGGATCTTGATTATTATATGTCTGGGTGTAGATTTATTTTGGTTATGGCTAGTTGAATCTCTATATGCTACACTTACCTGTATGTCAGGTCCTATTCCCATGGGAAAAGGGAAGTTCTCTGCTATCACTTCTGTAAACAGTCTATGTCATTCGTGCTGGCTCCTGCTTTTTCACTGACACCTATCACTCTGAAATTATTTTTCTTTGTGTTGTCTTGCAGCTGTTGAATTGTTATTTCCTGATTCCTCATTATTTTTAAGGGATCTTTCCTTTTGTGATCGCTAGCTGCAATCCTGTCTTCAAGGTCTGCAAGTCAATCTTCAGTCTCTCTCAATCAAGTGGTTTTTCCAGTTTTCAATGGAGTTTTTAATTTCCTGGATATCTCTTTGAGTCAGTTTCATGCATTCCAATTCTGCTCTATATTGTTCATTCAAGGTGTCCCTCATTGTCCTACGGTTTATTTTTTTTATCTATGTCTTCTTTAGATATGCTCAGCAATTCTTTAATTATGTTTGTGATTTCTTCTTTTATCTGAGATATTATTTCTGATCTGATTTCTTTTACAGCTTCATAAAGTAGTTTCTTTACTTCAGGTGCCATCATGCCAGAAATTTCAGATGTGTGATTTCCACTTTCTTCCATGTTCATGTCTCTTGGACTTGTTCTGTTTGGACTGATTGCCAGAGACTGCCTTTTGCTCCTTTGTCTTGACATTTCCTGAGTTCCTCCAGATGAGTGGTTTGTGGGGTCCTAGGTGCTTCCCATGTTGGCTACCTGTCCATAGTATATGGGGATAGGCCAGGCACCTGGGTTCCCGGGGAGTCAGTGGGGCATGAGATGGATTTCTCCAGACCCATGAGGCTACACTGAGGCTTCCCTAATGGCTATGGGTGCATAGAGGCAAGGTTACTTCTCTTCTCAGTCTGCATGGCTACACTGGGACTCCCCCAACAGCAGCAGATGCATAGGGGCGTGTTCGTCTGACTCTCCTGGCCCACACTGGCTGCCTGCAGGAAACAAGTGACTCCAACAGTGGCCTGCAGGCACACAGGGCATATCTGTCTGGCTGTCTGTCCCTGCCCACACTGGTTACCTGTGAAGCAAGCCCACAGCCTCATAATTCTTAAGGAAAAACTGAAAATGGGCTCCAGAAAGCTCTTTTGTCTTCGGTAATCTAAAGGAAATTAGGAAAGTTCTGAAAACAAAAGATCTCCCAGGAAAATTTATCTGGGTTTTGCTCTTGCCTCCATTTACTTCCTTGCATATTTAGAATTAAATCGTTTTCTATCTAAGCTTAAAAAGGGGACAGGGGAGAAATGTACAACTGTCATGGGTCTGGAGTCCCAGAACACAGAAAATGGTATGGAAGTAAGATAAGAACTAATAGCCATTTCTCTGTGATGAGAGCACTCAAAATTCCCTCTTTCATTTATCGTGAAATGTGCAATGCATTATTTCTGTTTTTGCCCTACTGTGCAGCAAAAAACCAGAGCTTAGTCTTTTTACCTACATGTAATACCGTACCCATTAGTCAGCTATCACCCTTCTCCTTCAACTCTCTCCTCGCAGCATCTGGCAATTGCTATTCTACAAAATCAACTTTTCCTATCTTCCTTAAATAGTACATACACATCCACGTTTATAGGAACTCAAATCATAACAGCTAAATATTTGAAACAGCCTATATGCCCATCAAGAGGTGAATCGAAAAACAAAATGTAGTATCTATACACAACTGCATACTACTCTACCATAAAGACACAAAGACAACCTTGGGCCATTCATATGTAAATGGATACAACCTGAGACCATAGCATCAAGTGAAACAAGTCAGACACACAAGCTTAAATATTGCATAATTTCTCCTCTATGAGAAACTAATATATATATATATGGAGATGTGGGGAAAAGGAGATGAAAAGTTGATATATACAGCTTTCACAAATGGGAAAGAGACCGACAACTGGAAGGAGTAAAGAGGAAGGAAAAAGGTAGAGATAAAAATAAAGGTAGAAAAAAGAATGAAGATGTATTGCAAGCATGCAGCACCTCTCCACAATAACTGTAATCATTATCTGCTGCAAATGTACTAATAAAAAAGGATTAACCTTTCAAAATTCTACATAACAGCATAGTCAGGTGGTATTTGTCTTTCTGTTCCCAGCTTATTTCACATAACATCAGGTCCACCAGAATCATGTTGTTGCAAATGATTGAATTTCATCCTTTTTGTGCTGAATACTACTCTATTGTATATTTGCTTATTTGCTCATCCACTGAAGGACACTCAGGCTAATTGAAGGTGATTCCATATCCTGACTACTACCAATGTTCTCAACCACAAACATTTAAGGTCACAGATACACTAGTTACCCTTATTTGATAATTACACAACACATACAGGAATCTACCACCACACTGTACCTCATAAATATATATAATTATTGTAAGCCCATCAAAAAGAAATAATGAACCTTTTTCAAACATAATGTAGGTAATCAAAATATAGATGCAAAAGCTGCAATGAACTTCAGGCACAATAAATGCAAAGACAACCAAAACAATCTTGAATTTTCTTGAATCTAGGTGCCATCGGAAAAGTTCTACACAGCAACAGATCTCCTGCAGAAATTACCAGCCTTTCTGGAATGAAGTTTACACACCACGGTTCTCCACATTTTAATCAGGACATGGCTACTTGACATCTGTCTAAGTTACTTTCTCATCACTTGGACAAAAACACCCAATACCCACAACTTAAAGGAAGACAGGTATGCTTTGGCTCACGGTTTCAGCCCATGATCAGCTGGCTGCAGACAGGGAAGGGAGGAGTCAGGGACAAGAATAGCCACCCTTCCAGGTCATACCTTCAATGACCACCTCCAACCAGGCCGCATGACTTCACAGCACAGTTAGCCTCTGAAACCCACAAGGGACAAGTCCACTAAGAAATATGGCACATCTATGATCAAGTCACTTTCACACACAAGAATCTGGGGAGACACTTTAGATCTAAACCATAACAACATCACCTCTTAAAGCTTCAGCAATAAGTGGAATGAAACAGAAATGTTTCCCCCTACAACCCTCGTAGCCACACAACATTCTACATGTTTTAAATTTTTAGGTTATATATCATGCAATGAAGCACATTCTGATGATGTTTTGCCTGTCCCCATTATTTATCTGGGTGCACCATTAATTTCCGGGTAACACACATTTTAGTCCCATCATACTGATTCACGACATGTCTTAGATTTCTTCAGATGAATTTATAGTGGTACTTTAGAAAACAAATCATACACAGAAAGACCTATGTATGATTTTAAAGGTCTGATATTCTGGAAAAGGCAAAACCATCGAAAAGAGTAAAAGGATCGATGGTGGTCATGGGATAAGAGAGGAAGGGATGAACAGGTGGAGTCCAGAGGGTTTTTAGGGCAGGGGAACCATATGATACTGTGATGGTGGATACACGTCCTTTTATATCTATCAAACACACAGAACCCGTAACATCAAGAAAGAATTTCAATGTAAACTATGAACTTCCGGAGGCAATAAAGGCAGGTATGATCATAACAAATACACCACATTAATGCAAAGATACTAATAAAAGGGGAAAGTGTGTGGGTGCATATTATGTGTATAAAGAAGAAAGGTAGACAGAAATTCTCTGTACTTTCTGTCCCAATTTTAAAACTCATAAAATGAAATCTATTAGTTCACTAAATTGTTAATGAAAAGCAATCCCGACACTAGACTCATGCTGAGCGTTTCCATCTCAAATGCTTAGCTAGAGCAGTAGCTCCACTGATACACACAGCTGCGGTATACCAGATGAACTGGGCTACAGGCCCAGTGTGCCACCAAGGGAAGAGGGTCATACTAAGAATCTTCATTCTGAGATCTCAATAAGCTTCAGTTAACTTGAAGTAAGTAAGAGCAAGAACTAATATATTCTCCACTAGGATCTCACAAAGATTAGATGAGGTTGACAGCACAGAATTAATACTGGAGCATTATTTTTCTTCTTGCCTTTCCTAAAAGACAGTTTAAAGTGAATATTTTCAAGGACAAAGTTAAGAGCTAACCTGCATGCAGTTTTTGCCATCCTGAAACAATCCATGCAGGATTTCCATGGGGAGTTCTGCACATTTAGGTATGTCATGAAGACGCGGACAGAGGATGGTAGGAAAGCTTTCTCTAAATGAATATCCATCCTCTCGATCTCATCCTGCCCATGCCTCAGTAACTAAAATTACTGCAAAGAACTCAGTAACTAAAATTAATCTCCTCAGTAACTAAAATTACTGTAAAGAACTGAAGATAAGCAAAACAAAATTGATCTATGACACAATGGATTGAAATGCAACTCCATTGTCATTGAACAGAAGGAAGTCTAAAACCGAATCTTCACAATTAATGACATCAATAAAAAGCCATGATGGGGAGGGACTATGAGGAAATAGTCATTGGCTTTCCTAATTTATTGATTGTTAACTGGCTATTTGGGGGTAAGCAGAATCTTATGAGACATTAGCCTTATGGTCAAAACCCAATAAAAATCACCTCATCTCTAAAAGGTGCTTGTTCCTATAATATATTCTTCACACGATTATTCACTCTCTTTCATTCTTCTTTGTTTTTCATAGCTCATCCAATCCCAATACCCACTTACAGTCAGTTCTCTACTTTTAAACTGTTTTCTGTTGTTCGAAGGCTCAAGTTTCACTTTCAATGATTCACATTCCTTAAACTGTTGTCATTTGGCTTCACAGATACAGTGGGTGCATGTGAAATGCCCAGCAATGTAAGAAGCCCTCTAACACTCTGACTTCCCAGCAGAGCATTCTGAGCACAAAGGTAAAAAAAAATCCTCAGCCATCAACAGCAGTATGGAGGTCTGAGCCTCTGCAGTCCTTGGGGACTGCCCACAGCGCCCCCTAGATCTTCCCTGCTGGGGGTTGTACAGCTCTGTGCAGCACTGTCCACTGCTTGAGGCATCTGACGCATTCATGGATCTGCTTCTCCAGACCAGGACACCATAGTTCACGTTGTCTCAGCCTCACACAGCACAATGTCTGACAGACAGTAACACGTATTTCGTGAATGAACAAAGACAGACAGAGGCACCCACAAAGAACATAAGAATTACATATTGAAAGTGTGTTTATCTCTTAACAAGCCCCATCCTGCCCCCTATGTTTCTCTAAGCTGAAGAAGGTTAGTATTATAGTTTCTTTTCCTCATGAAATTAGACACAGGATTTACCTAGAACAACTTTAGTTCTGATGAGAATTGACTATAATATGTCACTCTTCGAAGTAACAAAGTTGCTACTGTTTCCCAAACAGCTACTTCATGTTGACTGGTCCACTCTATTACCATCACAGAGAAACAGTCTAGGAAGTAAAACATTGGAGCTAAATGGAATTTCAGGACATTCAGGGTAATTTCTTTTTAAATTAGTGGTTTAATTGAAACCTTCATGCTCCAGTCTCTATTAAAAATCCAGCGCTGATGATTTGCTGTATCTGCTTCAGATGCATATGCAACTGAAGCCCGCAGATTATTCTTTGGTGCTGAAGGGTTTACAATGCCTCAGGCGAGCTGGATTAAAGTCACTCCTTGCCATTTGTTGAAAGGTCCAGCATTGATGATTTTTAAAAGCCTTATCTCACCTGTGTGTCACCGTATTAGGCAGCTTTCCCATGGCTAGGACTAAAGATCAAACACCCACAATTTAAAGAAGATGGCTCACTTGCTCACAGTTTCACAGGTTCCAGTCCCATCAACTGGCTCCAAGGTAGAAGCCTCATGGAAGAAGGACATGGCAAGGCAGAACTGCTCAGTTCGTGGTGACCAGGAAGTAACAGCCCCACAGAGAAAGGGCTGGGCCTCGGACACAGAACCCAAAGTCATGCCTCCATGACCCACTCAGAAGTGTGCTTCTCTAATCTCTACATGGCTTCCAGGCCAATCAGCTGAGCTTAACCATCAGAGTTATCATGTAGCTGCTGGTTGTGATTTTTTTTTATTTAAATGGAGAAAGAAGGGTTGACTTGAGATCTTCTAGGATTTGTACCAATCTCATGATGTAGCTGCATGTATCTCAACAGTACAGAGCTCATACTCCTCAAAGGTCAGCATCCGTTTCAAACAAAGCAAAGGACAAGGCCCAAACCTCCACCATGGCTTCAAGGCCTGGGCCACATAAGTCCCCGGTACTTCCCAGTCTACCACCAAACCCCACCCAATGACCCACAGCACTGCTGTCTTTATCTACCAATCCAATCACACACACTGTCCTCCTGCTTCTCACTGGGGGAATTTCACACACTGTCCCACCCAGCAAACTCCACTCTGTCAGTCAGCTTCCAGACTGAGATGACCTCAGTGGAAGAGTCTCGACTCTACCCGTAACCTCCCCAAGAAAGTGCCTTGCTTAGTCCTTATCACCTGTGCAGGACAGCCCTTCCTTGGCATCTTCCACTGCCACTTGTGATTTCCACCTACAAGTTCCCAACATTCCACTAACTAACCTTAATACTGCTCACAAAGAGGATCTAAAAGTTTCAGGAGTTCAAGAAAAGCCTAAGATATACAAATGCAAGAAACATTTGCTAAAATAAGTTTGTAACTGTGTATCTACACAGATACTTTTCCTCTTAGTGTTAGACATAAATTAATGCTAGACATATATTGGTGTCAGACATAAAAGTGCTGAGCGAAATGTTGTAGAACAGATGTAAGCAAATAAAACTCCAAAATAAAAAACAAATATATTAAGAAATGATTACTCTCTATGGAGTCATCTGAATAATTACTTCTCAAGAGAAAGAATGATTCTTCCACGAGCCATCTGCAGCCTACAGGTTGTGTGAAGTTATTCTCTTCTATTCATTTCACCTCTGCATACTACAGTATGCTTGGCATGAAGATAGTGGGGTTTTTGTTGTTGTTGGTTTTGGGGCCACTCAACCCATGCACTTGCACGTGTCAAGCATTTGCTCTGCCACTGAGGTGAGATACCCCCACCCTTGAGACGGTTGATTCTAAGGGATTCACTCATAAGTATCTTTTACCTCTGTATGGAATTCTCATAGCATCAAAAGGAAAGAAAAGAAAACTTTTAAAGTCTAGCAGTGAAAAGAAATGATTTTGCTACTAATTTTGGAGAAGATATTTCCATCCACAGAACACTGAAAAGAAGACACACAAGTTAGTATTTTGGCAGTTCCCCACTTGTTCTCACACATCTCCCAAACTCACATGTGAAACACAGCAGCGAGGGCAGGGAAGGCCGCTCATGTAGGAGCAGCACTCCTGACAGCCCTGGCTGGGGAATCCTGAGAATCCAGGGCTCCTCACAGGGAGACGCACCATGGCCTGCAGCCTGGGACTGACGGCTCCCAGTCCAACACACCAAGCCTAGCGTGGGGGCAAATCATCTGCGCCATGGGAACAAGTCTTCCTCACTAAAATAATTCCTACGTTTAAACTGCTTTTAAGCCTGCAGAAACACTCTATTCAGGGTAAACACATATTGGATTCTGTATTTCTCCAGAAATACAAAGTTGCAGTGGATTCACCCTCACAGTTCAAACATAAGACAAAAGTAGAAGCTGGTAAATCTTGAATCCTTTCCTAAGAAACACTAAAAAGCACATCTCTTGGATTTTGAAGAAAAAAAAAAAAAGAACTAAAAGTAACAAACTGTCATTGACACTCATTCCTAAAACAAGGTCAGGGAAAGTCAATAACTGCACAACTGCCCATAATCCTATCTCGAAAATCTACGTGCTGTAAACACCTGTGAGGAGAAGGAAGGGTCAGGACAGTTCTTAACCATCAAAGGAATTTCTCATTGTTTTGTCACAAACTCTACCTCTTCATTTTTCAGACCACTTCACTACTTACACTACCAACAAATGCTGCAGGTGTAAGAAGTGAACTGTGAGCTTTGAGCCTGCAGGATGATTCTCAAGCAGAAATCCACAATGAGAACACCGGCAAGAAGGGGTGCACCAGCCATCACAGTAGAAAATAAAACAGCGTCTTACCATGTTGATCGATGACACAGGACCAATGCTGTTAACGTAAATGTCGACATCAATTACGGTTGGTTTTACTGTGGAGACAGATAACAGGTGTGTTAATACTTAGCCAGACAGAGAACACAGTTCAGTGCCCTACTGACTCATGCACAACATCTGAAATTGTGCTTGGGACGTTTGGGTGGATTTCTCCCGGGATGTCCACATATGATGAAAACTGCGTTTGACTTACTTTCAAAATCCTCAAAGAATGAAAGATTTTTACCTGTATTAACTTCTAGGAAAACAGGACGTTTATCCACTGCAAGTTGCCAATGGCAGATGACTCTGAAGATATTCTATAACAGTTAGGTTTATTTTACGGCAATAATATGAGAGAAAATATAAATACTGCCTAAGTCATTTAATGCCAAAATCTGGCTGTAAAGCTAAACAAGTGCGATGAGCAGCATCACTGACATCCATGAGATGGCTGTCTAGCTATTGTGCCAAAGCAAAGCAACTGATTCTAGTGAATTCATGCTCCAAAGAAAAATAAAAACATTTCTCCTTATTTTTAGTATGACTTTGAGACACAAATACACACATACATCACAGACTTAAAATCCTGTGACTCAGAATACAGTCCTGTAAGTCAAAGTAGCAGTCCCCATCCTTTTGGACATCAAGGATGAGTTTCATGGAAGACAATTTTTCCACAGATTGGGGGGGGGTGTTTTCAGGATGATTCAAGTGCATTACATATATTGTACCCTTTATCTGTATTATTATTATTACATTATTATTATTATTATTATTACTCTCATAAGGGATGCAACCTAGATTCCTGGCATGCATAGTTCACAGTAGGGCTCCTGCTCCTATGAGAATCTGCAAGGCTACCAGGATCTGACAGGAGTCACAACTCAGGCAGATGACGTGAATGGTGGAGAGCAGCTGTGAATACAGGAGAAGGCTTCCTAGCTAGCGCACTGCTCACTTCCTGCTGCAGGTCCACAGCCCAGTGGTTGCGAATCCCTCACGTAAAGAATTACCAATCAACTATAAGGGTGTAACATTTATATAATCAGATGCTGTGGTGGCTTACATTGTGCATCATATATCAAACTGGCTTACTTATCTTTCAATGAAATCAGTTTATCCTTCCTTGGCAGAAATGAGCAGTACTAGTAATCAAGCTGACCACAAGCCAGAGAATCGATGCTCTCTGAGAAAAGGATGTTCCCTTTATCATCACTCAAGGAAAGACAGAAGAGAAGAAAGAGCCAATTTCAGACTATTTCTGTCCAGGAGGAATATAAACAAAACCCATAAGGAGTTTCTACGGAAATGAGAGTTCCATGTGCAATTATTTCAAGGGAGCCACCTTCAGCTTTGCTAAATGACTGATCATTCACAAAAGGACTCTGCACTCTACTTGTGGAACTAAGAGTTACACTTTGAGCTCTCCAGCTCTTGGAAAATTGTGTATCCAGCCACCTAAAAACCTAGGCAATTTTCAGACTTCCACCAAATGAAAATCATGATTGTGACTTGAACCAATGCCTCTAACCTGTGTCAGAACGCCTGAGTCATGTTAGCTTCAAAGAGCTGTTGCACTTTGGAAAAGATCCTGACACAATTCTGTGCACTATGCATGTAGTGCCTGAATCTCATAAAAGCAGTATTCTTTTAGACCAAGCTTTACTAACATCTATGAAACTTCAGCTTTTTCTTTAGCAGCATTCTTTAGCTTCACTGGATTTAACAAGTGTTCTGCCTCCAGACACTGCAAAACCTGTGATAACGCCATACAAAAGGCTTTGTGAAGCTAGCCACTTAAGTACCTAATTTTCCAAGAAACTTTTCAGGATGTTCTGCAGTATTTATTAGACTTTTGGCTGCTAGAGCTCTCAAGTCTCATTAAATTAAAAGAACCTACAGACATAAAGCCTTAACTACCTAAAGGTGAAAGTACAAAATGCATTAAAACGAAAAAGATTTTAAGAGACAGGAGTTTGAAATAAACACACACACACAGGAGCAAGGGAAAATCAATCTTTTCAGTAGATTCTCTTTTAGGTGGAAGGATGCTAATGTCAATGAAACACTTAGAAAATGATCTTCCAGGGGTGCCTGGGAAGGAGACAGGCCATAAGCACATGGTTAATAATGCAAAGATTCAACATTCAGCCCATGACAAAGTCCTTCCTGTATAAAACCAGCCCACGAAAACTCAGTCACTGATTTTTTTTCAACTGTCATAGGTCTACAAAAAGATAACAAGACATACAAAGAAACATGGAAACATGGCCTAATCAAATGAATAAATGGAATCTCCTAAGCTGGTTCTAAAGAAACAGGGGTATATACACTACCAGGCAAAAATTCAAAATAACTATTATAAGGATCATCAGTTACCTTTTTAGAAAAGCACAGACAAGTAAAAGAAATTAGGAAAATCACAATATCAGAAAAGACACAGAAATTAAGAAGTAAAAGCAAACAGAAATATTGGAGCTATAGAATACAATAACAAAGTAGAAAAATTCACTAGAAGTTGATTTAACCAGGCAGAAGAAAGAATCAGCAAATTCAAAGACAGCACTTTGAAATTACCAACACAAGGTGCTAAAAGAAGATGGAATGAAAAACGTGATGATAATATAAGGGACCTATGGACACTGTCGAGAAGAACAGCACATCACATGAGTGCTCTGGAAGAGGTAGAAAAATAGAAAGGCCCCAAGAGCTTATGTGAAGAAACCATGGCTGAAAACTTACTTACTGACATGAGGGCAGGAATGGACATGCTCAATCAGAAAGATTAAAAATACTGCAAGTAAGGTCCACCTAAAGAGACCTAAAACAGACATATCATAAGCAAAGTGTAAAAAGTCATGAAGAGAAGCTTTATTTCATAAAGATTCACTATGCACCAAGAGTAACTTTTAGATTGTCAGGGAACTGCTGAGCGGAAATTGTGCAGACTGCAAGAGTTAGATGATATATTCAAAGTACTGAAAAGAAAATGCTGACCAAGCACGATAAGACCCAGGGAGGTGCTAAGGCACACCACCCTTGGTTTTTTTGTTTGTTTGCTTGTTTGTTTTCTGTAGCAGGAATCAAACTCAAAATCTTGTGCCAGGCAAGCACTGTGCCACTGAGCTAGATTCCCTGCCTTGACTGAGTATATTATAAGCAATAAGATTTGTCCTTTGAAAAATTAAGAACTATTCACAAATAAACAAATATTAATGGACTTCACTACCAAATACACTAGACCAGTATGATGAAAGAATCCTTCAAACCGAAGCAGCATGATGCTGAACAGCAATAAGAGACCAAATGAAGACACAAAACTCCTTCAAGGTTAGTACAGAGTTAAATGTAGACTACTGTAGTGCTGTAATATAGCTACACAAATCAGCTTTAAATTAAGTATAAAATTGAAAATACACAAGCACAAAAATTGACTATTAAACTATGTTGACATACAAAGAGATCATTTATATCACCAGTAACACAAAATCTAGGGAACATTTTTATAGGAATTGAGCTTTTATATGCAACTGAATTCAAGGTACTGTCAGTTTAATTGGAAGCTTTGCCTCCTGTGGGCAGACGGAGCAAGCAAGCAGACACAGCCAGATCAGCCCCTGTGTGCCCGCTGCTATCTGAATGCTTGCTGCCCTCAGGAAACCAGCACGGGCAAGGACAAACAGCCAGACTGGCCCCTGCATGCCAGCCGCCATCTGTATGCTCATTTCCCTCAGATAAACAGCGCTGGCAGGAAGAAATAGCCAGACATGCACCTGTGCGTATGCTGCCATCAGGAAGCTTGCTTCCTGTAACCAACATGGACAGGGAGAAATAGCCAGATATGCCCTATGTGCCCACAGGCCATTGGAGGCACTTGCTTCCCCGAGGCAGCCAGCCTGGGATGGGAGAATCACACAGACATGCCCCTGTGGCCTGCCGCCATTGGGGGTCCCCATGTAGCCATGCAGGCTGAGAGAGGCAGCCCTGCTGCTATGCACCCACAGCCATCAGGGAAGCCTCGGTGTAGCCACAGAGGTCTGGGGAGGCTTGCCCCAATGCCCACTGCCTCCCTGGGAGCCTGGATTTGCAGAAACCCAGTGGCTGGGCCATCCCCCTACACTGCAGAGGGGCAGCCAACATGGAAAGTTCCTGGGAACTGGCTTGTTGGGAGGAACTCAGGAAAATGTCAAGCTAGAGTAGCAAAAGGCAGTCTCAGAGGTCCGGCCCACACACAAGTCTGGGAAACAGAGAGATGGAAGAAAATGGAAGCCACACACCTGAAATCTCTGAAAGAATAGCAACTGAAGTAAAGAAACTACTTCATGAAGCTGTAAAACAAATCTGATCAGAAATAATATCTCAGGTAAAAGAAGAAATTGCAAACATAATAAAAGGGTTGCTGAGCATATCTAAAGATACAGATTTAAAAAAAAAAGAGGCACACAGGACAATGAGGGACACCTTGAATGAACAATATAGAGCAAAATTGGAATGCATGAAACTGACTCAAAGAGATATCCAGGAAATTAAAAACTGTTGAAAGCTGGAAAAACCACTTGAAAGAGACTGAAGACAGACATTCAGATCTTAAAGACAGGATTACAGCTAGCAGTCACAAAAGGAAAGATCCCTTAAAAATAATGAGGAACCAGGAAATAACAATTCAACAGCTGCAAGATGACACAAAGAAAAATAATTTAAGAGTGATAGATGTCAATGAAAAAGCAGGAGTCAGTATAAATGACATAGAGTCTAGTTACAGAAATAATAGCAGAGAACTTCCCAAACATGGGAAAACGACCTGGCATACAGATACGTGAGGCATATAAAACTCCAACTAGCCATAACCAAAATAAATCTACACCCAGACGTTTAATAATCAAGATCCCAGAAATTCAGCACAAGAACACAATATTACAGGCTGTTAGAGAAGAGAAACAGATCACCTAGAAAGGAAAACCCATCAGAACCATGGCAGACTTCTCAACACAAACCCTCAAGTCAAGAAGAGCTTGGAGCAAAGTGTTTCAAATCCTGAAAGAAAACGACCTCCAACCCAGATTGATGTACCCTGCAAAACTATCTTTCAAAACTGATGCAAAAATAAGATGCTTCCATGATAAAGAACAACTGAAGGAATTGATGACCACCAAACCAACCCTACAGAAAATGCTCAAAGATATTCTAGAGAGATAAAGATGACCACAGTTCAGGAACAGCAGCAGAGGGAGATTTCCAAACAGGGCAGGCAACTGAATGAAGGGGAAAAATAGGGGTCAACAGCAGGAGGATAGCATTGCAGAGATGAGCCAATGCATGCCAGTTGTAACCATTAATGTAGATGGCCTCAATTCACTAATAAAAAAATAAAAACATAGGTTGAGTGGATCAA
>RJWT010033669.1:0-13851 GCA_004365215.1 Cuniculus paca
AATATGTGTTTTTAATAGCTTAAACATCGCAGATAGTTGTGTGTATCATGTACATATTAGGGCTTTTTATATTTTTTTTACTTCTAAAATACAGATTAGTAAAATGACCTTTTACATCATATATTCTGAATACCACATAGGTAAGTATATGTTAATTTTGTGGCAGTTTCTTTAAACATTTATACAGTTATTTTTATTTATTCATCTGTAAAGATTGGCTGCAACAATTTTTGATGGTTAACTGATTAACACTAATTATATTGCTATAAATTTGGTTCAGAATGAGAACAGGATTCAGGAAAGGGGGCAAACAACAAAAAAATCTCCAAACACTGAAACAATTTTTTGTAGTATTCATTTAATGCATTTGACTTTGAATTGAATGTAACTTTCCTTGATATCAAATTATGCAACACCAATAATGAATTTAATTTTTTATAGTTTTTTATAAAAATCAGTAGTCATAGACTTGTTTATCTACAACATATTTAATTAGACTGATTTATTTTTTGAAAAGATTTTGTCAATTATTGTAGAAATTAGTCAAAACACAGAAACAAATTATTTTTGAGGGGTGAATAACAAGGAAAAATATTTCTCTGAAATTTATGGAGCTAGAACATATGATTATGATTTGGATTGGTTGAAAGATGGTTCTCTATGAAAACTGAAATGTATTCTGTCATTGAGAGTTTTGCAGTTATGAATGATATATTGTATTCTCTTTGGTATATCAATAAGAAAAGTTATACGCATAGGTTTTTATCTTATGAAATGATCCTATAACATGAAAAGATTCATACTTTAATATTCTAAAGGTTAAACATTTTAAAAAATTTTCTTCAAAGTGGTAAATTTCAATCCTTTGAACATTGATGTATTTTAAAAGAATAAATTGATGTCTTAAAAAAGTTAAAAGACTTTTGGTGCCAGGTACTAATATGGTGTAAAATTTCTGAACAGTATTATTGGAATGACCAGTTTTGAGGCTCACTATAATGCACAAGATTAAACTTTCTTGTATGGTTTCTGTAAATAGACAAAACCTAATCATAAAGGATCCTGAGTGGATTTTAATAATAAAACCATTTCAATTTAGGCTGTCATTTAATTCTTTTAGGTGCAGAGTAAACCAGTATTATAGTACTTAAGTGTAGAGAACCATCAATGAAAAATACCAACGATTTGAATTCTGTCCCTGAAGAGATGTAATTTTGACAAGTTTTGCCTTTTATGACATCAGTGAAATATATTACTTCAGACTAATTCAAAGGAACAGTTGTAGCTTACTGACACTTAACCACATAAACCAGATCAAAGTTAAGAACTTTTGGCATTTATAAAAAAAGTTAAGACAGTCCTTCAGTCTCTAGCACCATGACGATAATATTTGCATAGAATCATTTGTTCATGAAACACCTTTTCTTTTTGCCATTAATTTCAGGGTTGTTTCATAAAGGGGAAAAATAAATACTAGACATAAATAGTCACCTATACTTTTTCAAAATGGTTCATGCATGACACTATTCCTAAGAGATATGCTTCAGTTAAAAGCATTCTTCTGTCAAGTGGATATTTGTGTACAAGTCTGATTGAGTGGAAAGAACTGCTGGAGAAAAATGAGATCACAAATGTATGTTTTGGCTGCCATCAAGTCAATACAGTAATAGGCTGGTGAAAACATCAAGACACAATCAAAAACTGCCTTCAGTGTCTGAAAGGAGAATCCACTTGGCTGTCTGCCAGCAAAGGTCATTTTCTCCATCTCATCTCATCAGTAATCATGAAGGAAATACATGAAGGAATCATAGTTTTTTTTTTTTTTTTTGAAAAAGTTTCTGTGGTTGGCCTACATTAAGAATAGTGCTTGACTCTTATTAAATTTATGTGCTTATGTGACTACTTTGATACACTGAAATGCAAAACAGGGAATTGACAACCAGGTGAATACATGATTGTAATTGAACAACTCAGAAAAATAAGAAATTCAATACATAGTGACAGATAATTGACACATATTTGAAAGATTAATTCTTGGAAAACCCTTTGGTACATTTTGAAACACTTAGGGAAATTCAAATAAATCTAACTGCAGAAGTAGTACTTTCATTTTAATTATAGTAACTTGGCTATGAAGAAAGGATCTAAGAAATGAAATCAATATTATCTTGAAATATCAAAGCAATGATGTTTCAAAGATATTGATGTATCAATCACAGGGAAAAAAGTGATACATGAAAGTTTGAATGTCCTCTCTCACTATCCCAAAATTTCTTATTTAGTGAGTATTTTAATTGTATACCTAATGGAAAACAAAGAAATTCCAATATATGAAAGAACAGAAAAATTCACTAGCCATTTTTAGGTATT
The DNA here is from genome assembly GCA_004365215.1 of Cuniculus paca. NCBI lineage: Eukaryota > Metazoa > Chordata > Mammalia > Rodentia > Cuniculidae > Cuniculus > Cuniculus paca. The sequence goes on from RJWT010033669.1 coordinate 2,371, forward strand.
ATGCACTGTAATAACTGACAACCATTTAATCAGAAATAATATTTGCATATACGAGCTGAGTAGTGATACAGAAACAGAGGAAAGCAAGTGCTTTTGATAATCTCACTATGCACACTTTCAATATGTATATTACAGTAAGCACTGTGAATAACATACATTTTAAAATTCCTCAATATTTTTGGTAAGAGTGACAGAAATATGAAAATATAATGGGATAACAGTGGAAAAACAAAGAAGGGAATAATGAACTGTATGCCATTTTGGAACAATATACATACATATATATATATGTATAATATTTAGTGAATTTTTAAAACATACATGGTCCTCTCCAGAGTCTGATGTTGAGAATAGTAATTAACATTTATAATAAATTCTAAGACAATACTAATACCACTGGTCCCTTATTTAGAGATTGACTTTTTTACAAGTGTTTTTAACATACAATTAAGATGTAAATCATGGACCTAGTATCACAGAGTAGTACTAACTCTACATGGAAGCACTTTCTTAAGAACATTGGGCACGGCATTGTTTATAATCTATTAGTCATAAGGCATCTTGTGGAATTCTGAGGGGTGAAAAGGCAGCTGTCTTGGCAGCTTTTTAGTTTTAGTTTATTACCTTTTTTAGAATAAACATTGGGCAGCATAATTCAGGATTTAGACTATTTCAGTAAGAAAAAAGTTTTTCACCACACAGCTCCGATCCCACACAGATACTCTGTTTGTACCTATTCATTAATAGCTACTTTCTCAAGTGCTGCAGCAAGCAAAGAAATCTAAGCAGATTCTAACCACAAAGTAAAATACATTCTCATAAAAGGTGATTTCTCTTTAATAAAATATCGTGACCAAAGAAAGAATTTGCTACTTGCACCAAAACATTTAAAGTTTATGATGAGCTTCCAATGAGTTATAAGCCTAGGTAAAGTATTTGTTGTAAACCATGAAGAAAAATTATTAACATGATTATGTTAAGCATACTGAAGGCCAGGAAGTACTCATTGTTACTACAATGGAACAAATAAAAACCTTAGAATCAAGGCACAAATGAGAGTATAAATCATATTTGGAGATTTAACGAGATCTGTTTCTGAAAAGCTAGTGTAGCTAGACTTAGAGCAAGGAAATTTGTCAGTTTTCTAATGGGAATGAGAATTACCAAAGAAAAGCAAATTCTCATAAGGACTTTAAAATCAAAACTTAGAAGGAATATTTTGGTTATATCAGATTGTGGACATAATTTCAAGACGAATGTCCCAGGCATGTCGTCTGTTTGCAATAAATACCAGAACGCCATAAGTATCATTTTGTCTTCAGGTATTCATAATGTTCTAACAGATGTTTATATGTAAACAAAGTTATTTCTAGCTTTAAAGCAATTTAGGTGAAATAATTTCTTTATTTGTTAACTTGTTGCTTATTTATACCAGAGATGCAATTTTAAAAAGAAAACCTTCAGCAGATACAGTATATCTATTGTCATTATTAAACTATCTTATTATTATTTTGTGCTGATGGTAAATTTATAAATTAATAATTGTGTTTGTTTATGTAGTAGGGAAACATTAAAATATAAGGTGGCATTAATGAAGAGGGCATAGGAATGAAATGACAAAAAGAATCATAACTATGACTTGAAAAGAATTTAAATTATATTATGCCTGATGCTTCAAATCAAGTACGAAGAGAAGAATGTAATTTGGAATTTCACTTCAGTCATGAATGCAATTATTTTGGCACATTAACAAAAGTTATACCAATGGAAGATACATAGTATTTCAGTGTACGTACTATTCAAGTTGTGCGGTACGGTAACAGACAGATATTCTTAGAATGTTTAGTATAGATGCTTGTTTTAAATGTTGTAAGCTGTGAATTGTGAAATATGGTGTATATGCAAAAGAAACCATGAAAGAAATATGTGTAATATAAGAAAAATATTGATCCCTATATTTAAGACATAAAGCATTAGTACCTCTGAAATTGCTATTGAGCCAGTTGCTCTCAATGTCTTTTGTCCCACTAATATGGTAAAGAAAATTCAAACATACAAGATACAGTATTCACAAAGCCAGTTTCACCATTTGGTTTATGTTTCTTAATTCCTACAGTCAGTTTTTGTACTAATTATTCCTTAAATTCTTGACAGTTATATTAATGAGATTCTATTTTTAAAAATATAGTAATATAACATTGCAATTGTTTATAAGTAGTCTGGTCAATTTACTATAATTATCAATTAGCTAAATATGTTTTTAACTTTTGAAATATAAGTTAATAAATACCATTTTGGTCTTAATTCAAAGATAGTCATATTTTATGCATGCAAATTAATTTAAAAATCGTTACAGAACATGTCAGGAAAATGGCTAAGTAGAGTCCTGGATTTATGAATAAAGAAAAGGCTTTACTTCTCCTGATATGACTCCTAGAATTAACAGCCAAATTCAGCAATGTACCAGGTAGAAAATTAACACACAAAAATCAATAGTGTTTTGTACACCAGTAATGAACCCACAAAGAAAGAATTAGGAAAACAAAATCATTCCCAACAGCACCAAAAACACTTAAATACTTAGGAATTAACCTAACCAAGGAAGTAAAAATTCTGTACAACAAAAGTACAGTGTAATCTAAAAGAGAAAATCAAAGAAAACATCAGAAAATATAAAAACATCCCCTGTTCTTAGATGAGGAGAGCGAACATTGTGAAAATGGCTATACTCCCAAAACAGATATAAAGACAATGCAATCAGAATAGCAACAGTGTTTCTCATAGAATTAGACAGAACAATCCTAAAATTCAGACAGAACCAGCTCTTTTATATTTTTAATTTTATTACTACATACTACATGTTTGCAGTACACAATGATCACATTCAGAGTGAAGAGTTAGTACATGTACATAAATAACTCTTAGGTCCCCCTCACCCTTCATCCCTTCTCTATCTTTCCATCTCATTAAAAGTTATCCTAAAAGATATTAGATCAGAACTCTGGAACTTAGAACATCTTTCATGTTTCACAAATGGGTTAAGAACAATTCCAAAGTAGGGAATGTTTTTGTTTTAATAACAACATCCTGAATTCAATGCTGAGGGAGCTATAAAGGAAAAAAGATAATATTATAACCTAAAGAAATGTTTTGTGTTACCATTTCAAGAAATAGTTTCTCCAAACACTTTTTTTTATTAGTCTGGTAGACTGAACTGAGAGGAGTTTTACCAGTGAGTTACATTCTCACACTTATGTGTTCGTTCATTTATTTATTTATTGACAGGGTTCTACTTAGTTACTCAAGCAGGAGTCATATTTGTGATCCTTTTGCTTCAGGCTCCTGAGTAGCTCGAATTACAGGAACGTGCCACCGTAGCTGGCCACTACTGAAAAAAGTATTGAAAACTTAATAAAGATATGAAGAAAATACAAAAGCTTCTAGAAAACTTAAGAGCCTCGTAAGAAATGTTTCAGCCATGGTTAAAATAGTTAGTGGTAATGTCTCAGCAATAGTGGAACAAAGAAAGGGAGATAAGTAAATACATTTTATGTGGAAAAAAGTGACAATTTGTCCTTTTGGGTTTTATACTTTCACCAGAATTTGTTCGACCTACAATCAGTGAAGTATTTTGAAATACCTGTATATCATTCCAAAAATCACTTTGTGAAAGAATATTTAAATAAATTTTTTAAAATTTCCAAACTGCAACTATTTCATTAGGTTTTATGTAAAAATGCACCTATAATTATGAAATCTGAATGACAAAGACAGTTCTGTATCTCTTTTTAATCACTATTCTATTATAATGTAAATCATTGAGGAAATATTTAAATGTGGTAACATCTTTCTTGTTTGATATTCTACCCTTTTGAAAAGTGAGCTTAAAATCTTTTTTTCTTCTAAAGCATAGGAAATTTAAGTGTACATAAAGTATTGATTATAGTCAATTTTCTTTCTATAAATAGTCTTGAAGTAACTCTTGAAGTGACCACGTGAGAGAGTGAAAACTGGAAGATTGTATCTGCAGCATTTCTCCCTGCAACTTCTCAGCTCTTAACTATGAATTGGTAACCCTGCCTTCATTTTATTTACTGAGAGTGGCTTATTTTCCATTGCCTGAAAATTCTGTGACTGTAGGATTGGCACAGGAATATAATTCTGTTTTTTGAGTTTGAATATGACTTCAGGAAATTCATTGAGCTATTAGTTATTCCTAATAGTAATAATCGACAAACAAGAATATTTATTTAAAAATTCAATGGAGAAAATATTTTATCCAGATTCAGGAGATTTTGAAATTTCATGAGTTTGCTTATTTGACCAAATTCCTATAGATATGATATTTATTTTCTAAACAGTTAATTAGACCTGTTATGTGAAATCAGAAAATCTACATTTAAGATAATTTATTATTCTAATAGAAGGAAAAAGTACAGCTTTTTCAAATATAGGCATTTTTCTCTAGCTTCTCTGGTGTAAAATACTACAAAAATTATTGCCAAAAATAATCCATTACTGAAAAAGAAAAATGGCAAGAAATATGAACAATTTTTTAAATCCCTAATTTTAAATAAATCTAACTATTTTTGCTGCTCACTTTATTATTTTGTGTTGACATTTTTAGAGCAAAAATTCAGTGATGTTTTGCTAGAATTCATTTTTAAAATGACACGGCCTTTGTCTGCTGTGGCATGTGTTGTGGGTGGGAATGAACACACCTACAGAATTTCTACCTATTATGACACCAGAACAGAATTTCCATTTAAATTACTTTTAAAGTTTAAAGTAGTCTTTACAAATGTCTATATTTTATGGAAAGTGCATTAAAGCACATAAAACTGTAAATGCTGTATTTAATGCCCCTTTTCAAATGTCATATCCATATCCTTTTGGTGAGTGGAAAACCCCCTCTATAGAAGTCTAAATACATTTGAAATTACTAAGTAATTTAATAATAGTATTAAAATATCACATTGCACCATGTATTATTGCTTTAAAATCAATAAAGTATTTAATTTGCCTCAAATGGAAATAAAAATCTAACTAAAACATTACATTTCAGTGTGAGGTTTATTTTATGTTAATTTTAATGTAAAACAATTATTGAAACCATGACTTCTTTTTTTTAACATTATTATTAAATTATTGTCAGTTTTATCAGATACTTTGTAGATACATTGGAGAAATATTTTCATAAATTTTTACAAAACTATGTTTTTATTAGTACATACTTATAGAGCATAATGATTACATTCATCAAGGGGAGTACATGTACATAACACATCATAATTCTTTTATACATGTTTACCTGTACCTCTCTCCATCTCTTGATGTTGTTGCCTTTGTAAATGATCTACCTCCTTGTTTCCTGTTACTTTTTATTCTGCTTTTTAACTTATTTATATTTTGGTTTGTTGAAAAACTTTCATTTAAAACAAACATCTCTTTGTTTTGGGAAAAGAGTATAGGATAAGTTAAAAATTAAACGCTAGTAGAAATATAATTCAGTTTACTGCAATGACTATATCATAAGTTAGATCTAAAATACCCACCAAAGTGTTCAGATGGGTTTTGGAATGTGATTGAATGATAGGGGAACTATACACGTCAGAGGGTTAATGCCTTGATGACTTCCTAGCTGAGTGTACTGTTAAGAGATTTGTCCTAGTTGGAGTTGAATCACTGAGGACATAATCTGGAAGAGTACATTCTTCCCTTCAGCTCATCCCTTCCATCCCTCCTCTCTCTGCCAAATGTTTTCACTTCGGTTTTTCTGCCTTGGAGCCAACCAATAGTCTCAACTTGCTGAAACCATGAGCCAAAATAAACCTCTCCTTATTTAACTTTCAGATGGTTGGTATTTTTTCCGACTAGTGGGAAAGTGAATAATATAAGTTATAGGAATCAGTGAAACTTATAAAATATTTTATTTGAAGTAGTGTTTAAACTTAAGAAATACAAGAATAAAATAAACTACTAGTATAGGCTAGTTTATTGATGAGAATGAGGATAAGAAACATAATTTCCAGAAAGTAGTATCTTGCAAAATTCGAGTTATTCAACAAAAATGAGTTTCCAACAATTTCAGTAGGAGAATATTATCTGATTATATTTAATCATGATTGTTTAAAAATCAGTAGGTATAGAAATAGAATTCCATGTCAATTAAAAAGTTCAGATATTACTCTATAAAATCTCTGATATTTGAAAGAAACATTGGGATGCTCTTTGGATATGGAAGTGAACCTGAAGGATTTTGAATAAAAACATGAGTAAAATCATGGCAAATTCAATTGGTTTGGGTTGTAGCAATGGTAAGCAGTTATTAACATAATCTGGCAAATATGTTGTGTAGTTTCTGGTATCTGAGCAACTTGAGTTTGGGAAATGGATCAAATGACTAGGGAGTATTGAATAAAAGTGTAATCGGGAATAGATTGGACAATGTATTCAGGAATAGATTGGCTATGAGGAAAGAAGACTGTACATCCAAGAATTGACTATAAACAAATGATATTCTATGAGACACAGGAATAATTAAAGTAAAATGAGCTGAGGTTTAAGCAGGGCTTCTGAAGAGTGAAGATAGGATTGAGATGCATAGAAGAAGCTGCCTCTAATGTGTATCTGAAAACTGCAGAGCTATATTGATTTTTTCCTTTAATATAGTTGACCTCAAGTAATAGAGAAAATTAATTCTAATATTTGTAGTTTCAATATGGCATTCAGTAATTGTCTTGCCTTCCTATTATTGTAGAATGCTTCAGGAAAAGGTCAATGATAGAACTTTGCTATTTTTTTGGTATGTTTTTCTCAATTAGCCTAGAACTTCAGGTGAAGGACCATAGAAATTCACAGTTTCCATATCATGGACTTAATTTTGAATCATGAGGAATGGTGTAAGTTATTAATCTAATTCAATATGTGCACCCTTGTGAAATCTAAAACCACTGGCTCCTTCAATCAGTAACCATTCAATGAGCACATTTGGGTAAAACTTTTCTTAAAGTCTCATTGTTCTCCAAGAGATATTTTCATCTGAAGAAAGAGTACTTCTGTTATCAACAGAGATTTGTATTTTTTCATTGTCATCAATGAATCTAAAAATTGGAGTGCAGTTGCATAGAGATGTTTGATTGTAACTCCCACAAAAAAATTAGTAAAAAGCAAATATCATTGTTGTTTGTTTTTCTATTTTTGCTCCATGAATTGACTTGTTTGTCAACCCTGTCAATTCAGGGTTGTCAAACTAGAGAAGACTTATGATCATAGCTTGGAATGAAATATATATTCAACAATAAAATTAAGTCATAAACCAAATTATCTAATTAAGCATTCATTTACTTGAACTCAGAAAATTAAGAAAGACCAACAGAGGCTGAGACACTGACCCACTGAATGGTGTGAATTTCATTATATGTTTATTGTACAAGCATAGTAATTGTTTATGGTCACAAGAAAATGTTCTCATGTTCTAAAAATTCTAAAGATCATGCAATAGACTGTCCAGAATGATTCTGTGCTGTGTTCTAATAGATACCATACATTACAGTTTGTATCTAGATGTTCCCCCAGAGCCTCATGTGGTCATTGAGCTTTTTTGGAAGATGGATAAATCTAGAGTTTGTGATGATGGTGCATTGCTGGGACTAAGAGCTGGTTGGTGCTAGATCCACTGGCAGGATTGGTAGTACCCTACTTCAGGTAGACTGGATATAATATAAAGGACAGAAAAAGGCTTCCCCACTCCTTGTAGCTTTTGTTGTCCTCTGCCAACTATGAGTTACTTTCTTCTATGAAGCCATCCTGCCTTGGAGCTAGCCAATTATGAACTGAAACTTCTACATACTGTGAACTAAATAAACCCATCCTTCTTTAACTTTGGGCATTGGGTATTTTCTCTCAGCAATGAGAAAAGTAACTAAGACAGAATTTGGTACTGGGAGTAGGGCTATTTCTGTGACTATACCTGACCATGTGGTTTAGGAGCCTTTGGGAATCATTTGTGGGAAGAGTGTGATAAGGTTCAGAGATGCTAACTGAGTAGAACCAGAATGTTTTCAGTTGCAGTGTAGGGGAGACTCTGTTCAGAACTGAGAAGATAGAAATCCTGTCAGTAAAGACTAGGCTTGGGAGTTTTCTGCTGGGAAGGACTGTATTGATTGTTGCACTCCAGATCATGTGTGTTATGCATTGTCAGAAATTCTGTCTGTATTTTTCTCATGTATAGAAACTTTGCCTGAGACTAAGATTAAGGACAGTGGACCAAATAATCTTACAGAAGAAATTTCAAGGCAGTCTGATGTTGAGGTCATTTTATAGTTGCTGTTGAGTGCTTTTAGCCAGACCTACAGTGAGAATCAAAAGCAAATATGATAACAGAATGATCTAAAACTTTGTGAATTTGGCCAGAAAGAAAGCTCCAGTAAAGCTGTGGGCTACAAAAATAGAGCAGAAAGGATATTGATTGCTGAGAACAATAAAAAAGATAGCCTGAAGGCATCACAGCCTTTGCAGCCTTAAAACTGAAAAAGTGAAAGACTTTTCTTTGAAAAGAAAGGCCTAGAGAACTATTTTCCAGAATAACACCAGTCACACCATGTTCCAAAATGGTGGCACCATAGAAAGGTGTTCCTTGAAATTGGATTCAGAGTGCTCAGCAGTCCAGACACTTGACCCCTACAACCAAGAGGGACAGAATTCTGACTACTGCTTCAGCTGTGGCAGACTTTGACATCATTGTTATGGAACTAGTTTTAGGAACATGCAGAATGGAAAAGTTGTGGGGTTAGGAAGTTTTCACCCAGATTTCAGAAGGCCTTGAAGGCCAATCAGTTTGTCCCTGAGAAGACAGTATGTGAAGCTGTCAGTATAAAGCCAAATATGCAGTAGAAACCCCAGAAGTTTGGAGAAGTCAGGAATGTGGATCAACTCAGGAAAATTGCAAAGAGGGAGCAGAGACAGCCCAAGAGAGAAGACACGGGAGTTACAACCACCAGAAGTACCATAGAGGTGGAGCCAGCCAAGCCCTTTGGAGTTCACATCTTGCCACAGATTGCCTCAGATGCCTTAAATGGAACTACAAGACTTAATGTTTGCCCTCCAAGATTTTTGAACTTAATTTGGTCCCATTCCTTTGTATGCTTACGTTTGTAACTTTGGAATGGAAATTTCTATGTTGTATGACCAATTTTGGAAGCATCTAACCTTCTTTTCATTTGTACAGGTGCTCCAAGCTAAGGGTCTGCCTTAAATCTCAGAGGAGACATGGGACTTCAACTTTTCAGCAATACCAAAACTGTTAGTACTCTGGCAACTTTGAGATGGACTGAATACCTTTTGCATAAAGGTTTGTACATCAGTCTTTAGGGGACCAGAAGTTGAATGTTATGGTTTAGGTCTAGACGTCCCCTACAAGACTCGTGAAGTCATAGGCTTTTTCAGAGATGCGTGAATCTAGTGTGTGATTGGAGGTTTAGTGCTGAGATTAGGGGTGGATCACTGATGAATCAATTTATTGATTGGATTGGCACAACCCTAATCCTGGTAGACTAGATATAATATAAATGACAGAAAAAGGCCTGTCTTTGTCCACCCAATGTTGCTTTTGCTGTCTTCTGCCCACCATGAATTATTCTCCTCTGTGAGGCCACCCTGCCTTGGAGTCAGTCAATTATGGAATGAAACCTCTACAAACTGAGCTAAAATAAACCTTTCTTCTTTAATTTTGGGAGTCAAGTATTTTGTCTAAGCAATGAGACAAGTAACTAAGACACTGTACTTCTCATCTCTTCAATTCACTGGCATATAAAACAATGTCTGCTTTGTTTATTTCAGTGATTTAATTAACAAAACGATCCAGGAACTCAAGTTAATTTTTGAGATGCCTTTGATGCATTGTACATTATATTATTATTGTGAGATATAACAAGAGCTTTTACTCTGAAAAATCATTTAAACAATAAAATGTCATTTAGAAGTATATTCTATCCAATCTAATCATTAAGACAAAAAACATTTTCTTTTTTAGCATTTTTTGGGATCTCAGGGTTTTTGAAACTAATTTCTTTGGAATATGGAGATTTCTTTTAATTGCTTATTTTCTAATTTGAATAAAGAAAAATGTCATTCCAAGGGAACAGTGTAAAGGTTTGAGTTGTGTAACTCCCAGATTCATGTTGAAGCCTATCTCTCATATCATGGAATTTGAATATAATTAAATATAAGGATTGTAGTGAGGTAGTCAAAGGTTAAATAAAGTCTCACGAGTGTTTCCTATGATTTATGTTCTTATAAAAAGAGAAAATTTGTATGCAAATCACCTGCCAGGAATGTACACACTGGCCCACAGTAATATAATCAGAAAACACATTTTTGTTGTTGAAACCACCTATTCTGAAGTATTTTATGTATCTTATTTAGCAAACTAATGAAAATGAATGCAATGGAACAATTGAGATATTTTAGTTGATGGGACAGCAGGAATTCCATGCAGCTAATATTATATACATGCAGATACAAAATAATTTCCTATTGGAAAATTCTGAGTTTGGTTTGGATGTCAAAGTAGGATGTGAATCTGGTGATCAAGAAGTTATCAATATTAACAGAAAATCAATATCCTCTTATAATATGTTGATTTATAACTTTGAGTGATGAGCTATAATATGTTTTCCAGAAAAAGTAGTAAGAATAAATTATTTAATAAAATATTCAAGCTATGAATGAAAAGATTTGCTGTATCCCATTATGGAGGAGGTTCAAAGCTATTAAAAGCTTAAAATATTTAAAAATAGTTACATGATCCCCTACCCTTGATCAACCTAAGAAAAACAACTATACTATGTTCAATATTCTCTATTCAAAAGTGATTCAAATATAATTTTAAAAAAATAATTGAAAAAAATTTTAAATGTAAGTTAATATATATGTTCAGCACAAGAAACACTTTGTAGTATTTATAATTGCATGATAATGTAATTAGAACCTGCTGTGACTTTTTCTCTGCACTAGCTGTACAATGAAATCTGTTGTTGTTTTTTTTTTACCATTTTACAGGAGCATTTTTGGAATAGAATGCCTGACATTTAGTGTTGGCCTGAAAAGGAAGCCATAATTGAATTCAATAAATTTATTTCTCACATTTTGTTTGAAAAACAGTTAAGAAGAAGTTCTCCATTAAAAGTTTGGAATTTTTTAGAAACCTTAATTTAAAAAAAATAAAATTTGAAGAACACAATAAATGCTGCTTCAAAACTTTCCCAAAACTTTAAAATATAAAAAATTAAACACATTTTTTTGGTATAAAGTACTTATATCCTTTAGAGTCTGATGAATAAAAGCAAAAACAAAAGACACTGATAAATGTTCTGTGGCCCTCATGTCCCAGGAGTTTAAATTCTGTTTTGTTCTTTATCTGCTGCTTGGAATATCATATAATCTGCTGTTCTGAATGACCAAATCATCACTGAACTAATA
>RJWT010033670.1:0-13863 GCA_004365215.1 Cuniculus paca
CTCAGCCCTAGTCCTCAGCACACCCTTGGGGGTAACCTACTGTCCAGGTTACCCCTTTTGTCCATGCCCTTCACCAAAAACTAATTCAATTATCTTTTCCAATATAAAGTCTGAGCTGGTTCTGCCACCTGAAAAAAAATTCTAGAGCAGATATTTCTGAAACACTTTTGTTTATATCTAACTATATTCAGAGAGCAATTCATTTTTCTTGAATGAGAGACATTAGAACTGTTACACATGAGAAATAGGTATTAGTCCTTAATCCTTAGCCTTATTTGCTTTACTCTGGTGGTGCTAAAAGAAAACAGCAGTGATAATACAAATATATCATTATCTATAGTGTATTATAGCAGCCAAATTCACAGGCTTACAGCTAGTCAGCCAAATGACACAGATCAAATTTCAGATCTACACTATTTGTTGTATGACATTAGGCAATTTACTTAACTTCCCTGAGCACCAATTTTTTTAAATTAGTGCATGTTTGTAATACATATTAGTGATATTTGATCATTTTTAAACTCTTTACTCCACTTCTATTTCCCTCTCCTGTGACTCCCCTATCCTTCTTTAAGTGTCCACTTTCTAACTTCCTATCATATTTCCTTTATTTTATTCATGCATTTATTTATATTTTATGTTTCTCATATAAGATAAAACATGCTATATGTAGCTTTCTGTCTCTGGTTTATTTTGCTTAGCTTGATGGTCTTGAGTTCCATCCATTTTTGTGCATATGACAATTTCATTTTTCAGTAAGGCTGAATAATATTTCGTTGTGTATAAATGCCATAGTTTTGTTTTCCATTCATCCATTGATAAGATCTAGGCTGTTTCCAGAATTAGTATTGTGAATTGCACTGTGCTAAATCTGAGTATGCCTTTATCCTATAGTATTATGTCTTTTATCCTTTGATGAATATACACAGGGGAGTTATAGCTGGGTCAAATGATATTTCTACTTTTATATTTTTGAGGACCCCCCCACATTGATTTTCATGATAGTTTCACTAGTTTACCTCCTCGCCAACAATTTAGGAAGTTTTATTCTTCCTTTCATTTTTTTCAGCATCCATTTTTGTTTGTTTGTTTGTTTGTTATCATTTTTAATGATAAGTATTCTGACTGGGGTAAGACAGAATCTGAAAGTTATTTTCATTTGCCTAAAGATACTGATCATTTTAAAATATATTTATTGGGCATTTGTACTACTATTTTGAGAAGTGTCCATTCAGTTCTTTAGCCCATTTTATTTGAGGTAAATATTTTGAATTATTTGTATATTCTACATATTAATCTGTCAGAAAAGTGGCAAGTAAACTCTTCTGTAGGTTGTCTCTTTGTTAATTGTTTTCTTTGCTGCATAGCAGCTTTTTAGTTGATATAATCCATTAGTTTAGTCTTGATATATTTCCTATGGCATTGGAGTTATATTCAGTAAATCTGTTCCTGTGTCTATGGTTTCAAATGTTTCCCCTGTGTTACCTTCCAACAGTTGCAAAGTTTCTATTTTTGTATGTAGATCTTTGATATATTTTTATTAATTTTAGTATAGGGTGAGGAGCAAGGATATAGTTTCAATCTGCTAAAAATGGATATCCAGTTTTTTCAGCACCATTTGTTAAAGTGACTTGTCATTTCCCCCAGTGTAATTTTTTGGCTTGTCAAAATTCTAATATATAAAGGTGCACAGGGATTCTTTTTGTACTTTTTTTCTGTACCATTTTTTATATAAATACTATGTTGTTTTTATTACTATAACTTTTTTGTATAAATACCATGTCGTTTTTATTACTATAACTTTGTAGTATTACTTAATATCCAGGATTGTGATGCGTCTTGCTTTGCTTTTTTTGTTCAGGATTGCTTTGGCTGCTCTGGGACTTTTCTGATTCCCTGTGAATTTTAACATTTTGTTTTCTAGTTACATGAGGAATGTTTGTGGTATTATTTTAGGAATTGCATTATATGTATTCATCACTTTTTGTAATATTGCCTTTTTCATAATATTAGTTCTTTTTATCCAACAATATCTTTCCATTTTCTAATATCCACTTTAATTTCTTTCTTCAGTGTTCTGCAATTTTCATTGTACAGTCTTCTACCTCCAGGGTTAGGTTAATTTCTAGGTTTGTGAGTTTTTTATTAAAACATTGTGAATGGAATTGTTTCTCTGGTTTTTAATCTTTATGAGTTCATTATCAATAAACAGGAATGCGACTGAGTTTTGTGTGTTGATTTTGTAGCTTGCTAGTACACTGGATCTGTTTATCAGATTTAAATGTCTTGTGGAGCTTTTTCTTTTTTGATATTCTATGTACAGAACCATATTTCCTGAAAATAGGAATAGTTTACTTCTTTTCCTGTTTGGATGCCTTTGATTTTTTTCTCTTATCTGGTGATTGTAGCGAGTGTTTTGAGTACTTTTTTTGAACAGGAGTGATGACAGTGGACATTCTTATCTAATTCTTGGTTTTAGAAGAAATGTTTTCAGTTTTCCCTCATTTACTATGATGTTCACTTTGGCTTTGCCCTAACTAGCTTTCATCTGTTTGCAGTAAGACACTTTTATACCTATTTTCATGAGGGCTTTTATCAAAAAGGGAAGTTTGGTTTCGTTGAAGTTTTTTTTCGGCATCTACTACGATGATCATGTGATTTTTCTATCCCTGATTCTATTTATGTAGTGTATCATATTTATCGACTTATGTATTTTAGACCATCCTTGTATCCCAAGAATGACCCAACTTGGTCATAGTGTATGGTGTTTTAAATGTGTTGGTGAATTCTTTTTCCAGAAATATTACTGAGGATTTTTGCATTCATGTTCATCAAGGATATTGGCGTATAATTTTCTTTTTTCTTTCATTGTTTTGATCTGTATCTGGTTTTGGTATCATAATAATATTGGCTTCATAGAACCAAATTTGGAAACATTCTTTACCTGTTGATTACACAGAAATGTTTAAAGAGCATTGGTATTGATTCATATGTGCAGGTCTGGTAACATTCAGTACTACTGCTATTCAGCACTAATTTTTCAGAACTACAGCTTTTCTTTTTCTTATATTCTTTTTTGTGGAAAAATGGTAAAACAGAATTTCCTAACAAAGTGCTAGGAGAATAACAATAATTAATACACTGCATATTGTCATCTTCAAAGTAGTTACTCAGAGTACAAGATATGGGCATAAAAAATTCTCCAATCAATATTAGCATAAGTGTTCCTTTTCAGTGAACTAAGAGACACTAATAGTATAACTAACTTGCATTTTTCCCTTTTCTTTTTCTTCCTTTCTCCTTTTCCTCATCCTAGTTACTCTTTCCTTTTGAATAATTTCTTCCCATTTCATAATTTCTACTGTACATTTTGGACCTGATTTACTTGTTTAGTTTCTCACATCTGGGAGACAATATGATGTTTACACATGTGAATCTGATTTATTTCCCTTAAGAGTATGGTCTGAAGTTGCATCCATTTACCTATAAATGTCTCAAGTTAATCTTTCTTTATGGCAGAGTAGTACTCCATTATATAAAAATAACATATTTTTTATGCCTTCCTTGGTTGATGGGCATTTGGGTTGTTTCCAAGATGTAGCTATTACAAACTGAATTGCTATAAACATGGTTGCGTTTATGTCACTGTGCCCAGAAGGGGAATAGCTGGTCCTAATTGGACCTCTAATCATAGCTTTTTAAAGAATCTCCATACTGATTTGCACAGTGGTTGCACCAATCTGCACTCCCACCAACAGTGGAGAATGATTCCTTTTTCTCCACAACCCTTCTAGCATTTGTTATTGCTTAATTTCTTGATGTTAGCCATTCTTTTTGGAGTGAGATGGAACCTCAGTGTTGTTTCAGTTCGCATTTCTTGAATGATCAATGATGTTGAACATTTTTTCATGTATTTATTTGCTGTTTGTATTCTTCATCTGAGAATTGTGTATTCATCAAAGATGCCCACATTTGGATTGGGTCTTTGAATTTGGGGTGTCTGATGTTTTTCAATTCTTTATATGATCTAAATAGAAGTCCGTTGTCTGCAGGACAATTGGATAACTACTGCTTTCTTAATTGAGAGAGTTTTTCTTAGTTGGTCTCATTGCTTGTAAATCACTTAGGTTTTTTTTACATCTTCTTGGCTCAATCATACCAGGTCATTTATATATAGGAATTTCTCAATTTCTTCAATATTCTCTGATTTACTGAAGTTTTAAGTTTTGAAAATTACTTGTAATTATCCTCTGAGTTTCAGTGGTGTCTTTGTATTTCACCTTTTTATCTCTAATTTTGTTAATTTGGATCTTTTCTCTCATTCTTTTGGTATATCTGGCTAAGGACTTATCAATCTTTATCTTTTCAAAGAATTAACTCTGTTTCATTGCTCCTTTACATTGCTTTTGTTTCAATTTCATCTATTCCCACTCTGATCCTTATTTTTCCTTTCCTTCTATTGGTATTAGGATTGCTTTTAGCTTTGTTTGCTGGGACCTTGCCATGTATAATTAAGGTATGTATTTGGGATCGCTGTATTTTTTAATGTAAGCACTCATAGGTCTAAACTTCCCTTTTAGAACTGCTTTTATTATGTTTGACAGATTCTGATATGCTGTATTTCCATCATCATTTGATTCTAGGAATTTAAAGTTTTCCCTCCTGATTACTTGTGTGACCCACTGATCATTCAAAAATGAATTATTCAGTCAACATGTATTTGTGTGATTTCTATGGTTTCTTTAGCTGTTTATTTCTAGTGTCATTTCATTGGATCTAATAGGCATACATGAGATTATGTAAATGCTTTGTATTTTTTGAGATTTGTTTTATGGGTTAAAATATGGTCTGTTTTGGAGAAAGTGGCATTGGTTGCTGAAAAGAATGTGTATTCTGTTGTCACTGGTTAAAATACTGTAAAGATCTCTTAAGTATAATTTATCTATACTGTAGTTTAATTATAATGTCTTTTTATTGTTATTCTGTCTAGGTGGCCTGTTTGTGACAGTGATAATTGAAGTTCTCCACGAAGAATATACTGGCATCTATCAGTCCTCTCTTGATATTTATTTTATGAAAGAGGGAGTTTCAATGTTTGGTGCGTATGTATTTACAATTGCTACCTTTTTTCAATGAATCATTTCCTTTATTATTATATAGTGACATTATTTGTTTCTTTTTACCAGCTTTGGTTTCAAGCGAACTTTGTGGAATATAAATGTAGATATTACTACTTGCTTTCGCTTTTGGTTTCTAGCTATCTGGAGTATCATTTTCCACTCTTTCACTTTCAGTCTGTGTATGTCTTTTCTGACAAAGTGTGTCTCAGGCAAAATATGAATGAGTCTTGTTTTTTGATATGATATGTCACTTTGCATCTTTTAATTGGAGAGTTAAGACCACTTACATTACATATTATTATTGAAGGATATATTCTAATTCTTTGTGTGTACTTGTGTTTGCTTCATTTCAGTTTGTCATTCCCTTAACTAGTACACCAGTGAAGTGGTTTTTTGGTTTTTTCTTGGTCTAGTAGTTGTTGTTGTGCTCACTGTCTATGTTTAGGACACCCTTAAGTATTTTCTGCAATGCTAGCCCTGTGGTCATAAATGTCTTTATTTTATTCTTGTCATAGAAAAATTTTATTTCTCAGTTGATTTTGAAGAATAGCCTTGTAAGATATAGTAATCTAAGTTGGTAATTATTTTCTTTCAGTGGTAAAAAAACTTCATCCCAAGCCCTCTTGGGTTTTATGGTTGCTATGGAGATATCTGTTATTATTATCATGGGTTTGGTGCTTATCTCTAATAGCCTTTAATATTTCTTCTTTGTTGTGAGTTTCTGGTGTTTTTGGTGTGAGTTGCCCTGGATTGTTAAAAGACCAAAGAACAACCCTGGGTGGGAGAGTACCTAACAAAACAGGTAAGACATTAGGTTCAATGTTCTCCCAGTGGTAGTATCTGTATTTATACTGGAGTCAGTTCTTGAATGCTGCCTGATAAAAGAGGTAGAGGGTATGAAAATTAACTTTTTAACTTTTAGTTCAGAATTCTCCTCTACCTCTGTCAAAGTAGCAAAGTAGCATTTCCAACACACAAGAAGCTGAGCTCTGCCCCGCTGTGGTTGTGGATGGGTACCCTGGTGGGTCTGTCAGTGGCAGGACTAGTTCCCACCTACTGACTTAATCCCTTCTATATCTGGGAATAAGGGCACCAGAAAATCTAGTCTGTGCACTGAATCTTTCCCTCATATAGTCTGTCAGTAAGTCCAGGGTGTTGGCCAGATCTTATTAAGTTTTCAGACTGCACTTTTGGAGGGTAACCTTTGACCAGATTACAGGGGGGGGATTTCAGGGTTGTGGATGCCCAGCCTTCCATTGGTCCCTGTCCCCAAACTCAGACCCTTTTCCACTGCTGAACTCTTCTCCATGTGGCTGAACTCACTTCCTGCCATTATATTCAGACCTCTGCTGTTTCACTTTGTCTACCCCACTTAGATTTTTCCAGACCAGAGTTAAGTCTCGCTCTAGTTGGAGAATGAGGTCTGTCTGCCAATCTTATGATTGTAGCTTTGCCATGTCACAGTCATCTTTTTCCTGGACCTGTAGTGTTAGGGTAGATTTCCGTATTCTCCCTGTAGCATAATAGCACTTTTGACTTGGAGTTATAGAATGTGTGGGGATTTTGTGTGCCTCTTCAGAGGGAGTTATTCAAGACAACTTTGTGCCCCAATTCCAAGCTTCAGTTCTTATATATGTAAGTAGGAGTTAATAATAAAACCTAGTGTTGAGAGGTTTAAATGAGAGCATCCAGGTAACATGGAAAAATCAGGGTAGTATTGAATACATAGTAAGTGTGAAAAAAATAGTAACTACTTTTACTAGGGTTAGCATATATGAGAAAGCCAGACAAGCAGTTTTCACCTGCCTAATAACTTTTTCTCTTCAGTAGCAAACAATATGCTTTATTTAGTTAATCACTTTGCCCATTCCAATTTTTCTTTTTGGTGCTGGGGGTGGAACCCATACCTTTGTTTCAGCTCACCAGGCAAACACTTTATCACTGCACGACAGTGCCTGCTCCTCATTCCATGTTTTCTTAACAGAGTTGTCAATCAAGTCATCTTTTCTTCTTTGACTAAGAAGTATTTGACCACACATATTTACTTACAATCTTCCTAAAAGAAATTGCAGTTGAGAAACAAAAAGTCATTAAGAAAAAAGTACTTCAATACAATATTTGAAAAACTCATCCATAATTTATCCTGCCCAGTTTCTTGACAAAAACTTTATGTCTGTATTTCCTTACATTCAGTGAGATATTCATTTCTCCTTTGTGTGCTTGTTGACATTTTCAAGAGACTTGGTTTTTTGATACTTCCTTAATGATTTGTCAATATTAACATTTTAGTGTATAACATTTGACTTTAAACTCTGTATAGTTTTTTCATGGTTTCGAAATTTATAGATATAGTTTTACTTCCTGCCTTTTCTTTCAACACTATTACGTATGCAATATTAAAACTATTTTCAAACATAATGTTTAGTGACTATGTACTATTGCACCATAGCATTGTATTACACTTTAATTATTTCACTGTGCTGGGCATTTCAGATGTTGTAAGTTTTTGTTATTATAAGTAAAGTGTAGAAATGCTTGATAACATTGCATCTAGCAGACAAACATAAATATTCTGCCCTAAACATAAACAAAAATCAATCCAGAGTGAATAAAATTGGTGATCTCTCAGTCTAACAGTAAATAGTCCTCTGCATGTCAATGAATTTATCATACTTCCTTCAATTTTTTTTAAAAAACAAAACAGAAGGATAGAAATAATACAAAATTTCAAAAAAACAAAAACAAAACAACAGTAAGAAATCAACACTAGTTAATACATTCCATATTGTTATCTTAGAACTCCCTTCAATTTGACCCACATATCTCCTTTCTTTGTAGTCTGACTATATGGAGAATATAGAAGGATACTTAAAACTTATAAAAAATAACTTACAATGATACAAAAATTTCATTAACTAATATTGGTTACTGAAATGTCTTAACACTTTTGGGAATAGTATCTAATTCTGAAAATATTTTATGCTATTCTAGAAAATGGGGACTCTTTAGCTGAACTAAATCTACCTACTTATCTAGCTGGCGCTGTGGCACTAAATTGAATAATAGGACTACAGTAGTTGAGAGACTGAGTCTTGTGAGGAGGTTTTCCTATGAGATATTTATGAAGCTTTGATTCCAAACAAAAGTAATCTTTTAATCATCCTGTATAAAGGTTTTGCTGTATCTCTTTTATGCTTCAGATTATGTTTTTATTCACATCTTTATGAATCAGATTTCAGAAAGACCCATTTATCTATCATCTCTCTCTCAAAGGATTCAAAATTCTATGTGGATTGTTAAGCTTATGAAATTACAGAAACTTGTTTGTATAGCACACCAGTATTTTAAAAGACGAAGTATAAGTTTCTGTTTTCAGTGAAAGAAAATGATTTAAGTTTGCTATTGTTTAAGGTTTCTTAAAAAGTTCTAAAAATGTTAATAATACATTTTATTAAAACAATGAAAGCAGACTCTTGAAAATAATTCTAGTAATCAGAATATTTACTAGGTATCATAAATTCATTTCAGTATTACTTAAATTCAAATTAACTTCATTATCTTTCGTTTGGAAAACAATAACACTTTTATGTTCTGGTGTAGTATAATGAGATGAAATGAATCCAATTTGATTCGGTGATTAGATTTCCCAAAGCCAGGTCTATTTTTCTTGGCTTGTGTTATCCCCCTTGTCTCCTCCTTTAGAGCTTGATATTTTTCTTTGATTCCAGAAACATAATATCCATAAAAATATTTGCCAAGTGTTGCTAACTTCAACAGAATAACAATGACCTGATTTGTCAGTTTTCTAGCTTCAAACTTCTCTTTAATCACTATAAGGGAAGGCTGAACCCTGATACACTTACATAAGACGGTCAAAATATTTTCAGCATAAAATTCTTTAGACCTAGGAATTGTTACGGACTCTATATAGAGTTTTAGTTCATATTTACCCAATTAAAAATTAAATATGATAAATTATTTCTTAATTCAAGTAAACTCTGTATATTTTAACATTAATAACATAGTTGTATGAAAAATAAAGCCCTAATATTCTAAAACAAAAAGAAAAAGTCAGAAGAGTGCCATTGTTTTATATTTTTGTGACTCTAATAGCTGGATTCATGTGTTTCTGCATTCAGTTTGTTTCTGCATGTTAATTCTATTAAAGTATATGAAGAAAATCTGATGTCACATACATAGTTGGACAGAGGGAAATGAGTATGTCAGTATTTTAGAGATTGATAACTTTGGGTAATCTTCTTTGATATCGTAACAAAATTTAATGTAACATTCTCAGTCTCTCTGTCTCTGTCTGTGTCTGTCTCTCTCTTCCTCCCTCTCCCCCTCCTTCCCTCCCTCCCCTCTCCCCTTTATTTCTTTCCTTACCATTAAGCTCAGGCCCTTCTCACTAAACTACAACTCTAGGATTGTAAAATTCTATTGGTAATATTTTTGGAATTTGTTTCATTATTCTTCTTTGACCCTTGTATGTCGAATGGACCTTTTATGTATATGTGATTGTGTGACATTAGGCACTAATCTTTTGAAGGATATTGGTTCATTCTATTATGTACATTTTTAAGATTTTCAATAGGGTTGAGATAGTGCACTCAACTCTGAATATAACAAAAACAGGTGGGAATTTAATGCCAACAGGTACAGTCAGAGGATGGAAAATAGTACTAAGAGGAGACATCAAGGATAGAAGGAATCTGCTAGTTACATAACAGAACTCTTATGGAGAACAGGTTAAGAATGCGTATATCAGATATCGAGGTGATCAGCTCTCAAACGAGAGGATTCTTACTAAACTGGGTTAGAATTCTTGCTAAAATTGGGATCAGGATTAAAGGCATGTTGAGAAAGAGGACTCAGAGGAACCTGACTAAATTTAGTGAAGGAGAGAGTCTATGTAAACATCTTTCAAATGTTGAAACAGTTCATTATCTAATTTCAGAAAATCACAATTATTATTATACAACTAAACTCACCAGAAATGTCTTTAAGTATTGTGAAGTTGTAAAACTGACAGTGATGGTGTTTTCAGTTTTTAGTGACTGGAAATTTAAAAAAAACTGTGGAAGAACTTTCTCTTGAAACAATCACCACATTCAGCATATAAATGTCATTATGCTTCTAAGTGTGGCAAATAAATGCTAAAATCCTGCGTATTCAAGGGTCGAGATTTAACAACTTGCTTAGATGAAACTGATGTTTTAAAAAATTTGCAAGTGTGTTTTATTGAAGAATACAATGAATAGTATTACAGTTTAGTTCTACTGTTTTGATCTTTGCTAGATACTATCAACATCAACTGTGCTTACTTTTGCACCAATTACTGCAAGCCTCTACCAGTGAAAAAGGCAACTCCCATGTATTATAAAGAAAATAGTTTTGACATGATGGACTCTCTGAACCCAGAGGGTCTGAAGACTACACTTTGAGAATGTATATTTACAATATCAAAATTTGGAGTATAATAGTACTTAATCATACTATTATATGCTAAACTTTAATTAAACCAATTCAAAGGAATACAACCTAAGTTCAGGTTTTACTATCTTAAATCTCTTAACAGTTTTTAAAAAGTGTAGGCTTATATGTGTGTACTTAAACTGAATACGTGCATAGAAAGACAGAAAATAGCATACAAATGCAAGAAAGAGAAAACAAAGATGAGGGAGAGAAAAAGAGAATGAGAAAGATAGATAAACAGAGCCAGAGTGTGTATCAAGGGATGTCTAAATGGAAAAGTGACCAACCAAGAGGTAAGCCATTCTGTTATTTTCAGACCCATTCATACGCACTGTTTCCTTTACTTGCACTCCCATTAAAGGGACAGGGTTGAGACAAATTTCTACACGTGGTAGTTTACTTGGGAATATGATCTTCTGGAAGTAAAATGCTCAGAAATGAAGGGAAAGACAATAAAGTTCATGTTTGTCTTTTTGGAATGACCTCTAACTTCTTTTTTTGGAGAGATTGGTGCTCAGTCTTGCCAGGGCCTTCTGATGACTCTTAGAAATGTCTACTAAGGAGAAGAAACATTTATTTGGACTCCAGAACTCCACTGATCAAGAGTACCACTATAGGGAGGGACCACTGCATGTCTATACCATTTCTATATTAAATGTGGATGACTGAAGATTCTACCTGAGTCCCATGTCACCGGTGTAAAGATATCTAAGCAGAGAAACAAAGAAATATGAAAGGCAGGCATAAAACCATGGGCCTTCAGCTTTCATTAGGATCACCTGACAAAGCCTATATTTTCTTGCTGTGTTTGGACCTACATTTTTGGAACTTGGCAGAGCTAAGATGGAATCTCCAACAATAATACAGTATAGGTAAAACTGCTTGGGACAGAGTAGGCAGTCTATTGACATGAGTTGTGTGGGAGATTGTCCATGCACTATCCTAAAGCTTTCTGAGCTTACAGGTCAAACTGTTGTGCTATAACTATTGCAGACTTGGAGGAGACTTTAAACTTGGTTGGGTATTTGGAAACAAATAAACAAGAGAAGAATTCTTCCAAAGCAACTAGCTAGAATATTCATACCCAGAAACTTCTTGATGGACTGATAAAACTCTTTTTCTACATAGGCATAGAGTGCTAATACTTATGGTGCTTTAAGCCTACCTACTATGTCTTCTGTTGATAACAGGGCTTCTCAGCACAGTTGGGATTGCTCCAGTTTATATAGACATTACTGTTTGCCTTTAACAGCCCAGCTTCTAATTTAAGAAGATTAAAATGACCATACTCTGAATCAGCAGTCGTAGTTTAGGAATTTATTCTAAGATATTATTCAGAATTCAGTTCATAAATTTATGTATGAGGAAGAATTATTTCAATGCAATTCATAATCATAACAATTTGAAAATAAGCTGTGTTCCCCAAAATAGTAAAATTTTAGATAATTTATGGTAAATGATATGATGAGATATTTTGCAGACACTAAAATGGTATTTGCAAAGATATGGAAATTCTCCTAATGTACATGACCTGAAAAATGCAGGATATAAAAGTATTTATTTAAACAATTGTGCTCAAAAAATGTTCATGGAAATGAGAAACAAAAAAATACACAAAATGTAGTGCTGCATACCTCAAAGATGTTTTGTATTTTATTTTATGCTTGTTAATATTTTTATTATGAAAATTTGATATGTTAATATTAGAAAAGGGATGTCAATAAAATACTTGAGGCACATAGTAAAAAGAGAATGACAGTCCACTAACCATTACAATTGAGACATCAAAAGAAATCCAGCAGATATTAAATATTTAACATATTGTTCTCATTTTCATTGACTTCTTTTTGTCACCCATGTTGAGTTTAAATGTTAAGAGTTTTTTGCTTCCCTCAGAGTGCATTGTAGTAGAGCTAATCAAAACAATCAGTACTTGATCTTGAAAATCCAACTATGTCTTTCTTTACTCCTGTATAAGGCAGATTCTGTTACCATTTCTGCACTTGTGTACACCAGCCGGAACTTCTGTCTTTGTAATAGTCAAGAGAAAGTTCTGGATTCTGCAGCAGAGACTACTTTTAAGGCCTATTTGGTGTTGCTGCTATCATCTGAGATTCTGGTGAGAAACAGAGTGCATTGAATAAGGTTGAAACAGAGACAGAAGGAACAAGCATCAATGCCAAATGAATGTGGTCTTTCTTCTATACTGATGGTTTCACAAGTTGTTCTATTCAGGGCTGTTCTCTAGTCATTCTCAGTGAATAGCTAGACACACCTGACTTAACTGATAACTGAAAAGAGCTCGATATTTGTCCTCTGTGACTTAAAAATTCAAAATATAGGTTGCTGCTCTTCCATCTGTGCCCTGCCTGCTTCTCTGGGAGAACTCCATATTCTTTCTTGGTCCTTTGTCTCTCTCCTTTATTACCCTTTACCCCACTGGACCTAGTTTCTTAATTCTGCCATCTTCTATAGATGTATGGAATGCTCCATACTTGCAATTGTTCCATAAAAGCAATTTGTTGTGGACCTACACATTCTTCAAAATAGGCCTATGAAACAAAGCTCTCTGTTGCTAAAATTAATCACTTCTACAATATATCCCTGGAGTAAATGGAGAAAAATTAATACAGCACTGGATAGCAAAGGTCTTACAGAGAATCAAAACACCATTCCACATCAGTCAGAACCATGACTTCAATAGTCCCCTACCTTTTGAACAATCTGTAATTAATGTTTAATTACCAGAGTTTTAAAATTAACTTTCAAGTATGCATATTTCTTCACAAATGTTGAAGGTTAGTTTTCTAAAAACAACCTTTGTAAGAAAATTCAGTGTTGAATAATTAAAACACATACAGATTTTGTATATAAATTGAGGGACCAAATTTGGAAAAAAGAATCTATCATGTGAAAAAACATATATTTTCACACACACTCATCAAATAATGAAAACACATATAAAAGAAGGCAATATTATTTGATATTAGTAGTGATGAATACTGTTATTAATTTATACTTATTGCTACAATTCTAAAACCTTCAAAACCTTTGAAGATTATTCTGTTTCAGATATTTAAAATGTTATATAACATGTGTTGTTAGAAACTTTTTTTTATTGTATATTTAAACCAGAGACTGGTTATTTTCCAACAATTGACTCCTAATTGGGACATACTTAATACATTGTGGGGGGATTATGAGAAAGAGGATTTACATCTATCCAAAGGTGACTAATCTGACAAGATGCAGGGATTCTTTGAAATAT
>RJWT010033671.1:0-13849 GCA_004365215.1 Cuniculus paca
TCAGAAGCTTTTGTTTCCATTCTTTGATTCTTTCGACCATCACTTTTGCAAGTATTTGCCTATAACATGCACTGGTTATTGCTGTTTTGATTTGTGTTTATGGATCCAATTTTTGGCTTTGGTACTTGCGCCCCAAGGCAATTCCTTCACTTGGACTCAATTTTATAAATTTAATAGAAAAATCACCAGCAGTGAAGTCATTGCCATTGTTAGTGATAGGCCCATTAGTTTTCTGAGTCATTGTTTCTTCACAGGCAAATTGAGCTGGTAGAAAAGATGGGCTGAGAAGACCAGGGCCTTTATCTTCACAAGTGTCTGCAAAAACAGTTAGTAGGAAAAACAAGCAGGAGGCAAATAAATGTATAGCTTCGAAGATGTGCAGAAAGCTTGCTCTGGATTCTATTGCTGATACATGGGAATGTCACTTTTCAGGAAATTGTGGGAGCAAATTCAGGAGTCATCAAACCTCCTTGCAAGAAAAGTTATTCATTTACTTATTCAATTATTCAAAAAAAAAGCACATATCTAAAGGATGTCTGTTATATATCAAATAGAAGTTGGGCGATGGTACACAGGAGTTGAAAACAGATGTGGTTTCTTCCATTATGGTAGGTAAATAAATTAATAAATTAATTGCACACTGTGAAAAATGCAGCAATGGAGAGAACTGACATTAAGATAAGGTCTAGCAGAGTTTCACTATGCTCAGAAAGATCAGGCTATCTGCCCTGAGGGAATGTTACTTAAGCTGAGGTCTGAGGTACTTGTAGAACTTCACTAGTCAGAATGAGAATATTCCAGACCAAGGAAAATATGATTTCAGGTCCAGTCTCCAGGGGGTCAAGGTGAATTGGGACATTGATGAAAATCCTGTGTGACCAGAGCACATAAGATAATAAAGAATAAGGTTTTAGTGACCCTGCATGTGTCCGTGAAATGAGTACAGAGTTTGGTATTAAAGCAAAGAGCAACTGGAAATTATGTCAGTGTATAAATTTTAAAAAACATTGGTCATATTTGCAGCATAAGATTTTTCTGACTTCTGTAAAAAGAATAGATCAGCAGAGCTAAGAGGAGATGGACATATTTTAAGGAGTGGGATGTGTAAAACAGAGATATGTAGTCTCTCAAAAGAGTTTTTATGGTTGCCATAGAGTAGAATTGGAGGGCTGTATGTATGCCCCAAATTCCTGAATGTCTATTTGTGACTGTGTCTGAAAAGAACAGTTTTATGAAGATAGTAACCTGTGTATTGTCTTGACATCCAAACAAGGACATTTTTATTCTCATAGAGCAATGGCAGAAACATAGTATGCTGTGTTTGGAGGAGGCAGTAAACATTCCAGGCATAGGAGTGATTTTGCTTTTCCACACTTTGCACTTGCAAAGCATGATATTTAGAAAGGAAAGAAAAGCTATCTTAGGATAGAACCACTAAGAATATTTTCATGTCATGTTTATTCAGCAAGATATAGCTTCTACGTCAAAGCTTCTAGATAGATTTGGATGTGTGCTCAACCGTATCTAGCTATATATTAACAGCAAGGTGGCCTTCTCAGGGATGAGTTGACCAAGTCAGTCTTACAAGCAAAGATTAGGAGGTTGTGTATACCTTAATTATTAATCCCTCTTTTCAGAGTTCTTTAACACAAGTGGCAGAATGTTTAAGCATCTGGGTGGGATCCCCACCTGTAAAATCCTCCAAGAGTTAAGCAGGTAGAATTACTCAAAAGACATGATGCTGGCTATTATGGTTTTGGAGGTTCTAGCCCTGCCTAAATGGAATGGAACACAATTCAGGTTAAGAGGGAGAGAAAAGGAGAAGGGAGAAGGAGAGGGAGAGGGAGAGGGAGAGGGAGAGGGAGAGGGACACAGAGAGAAACTAAGACAACCTAGACCGCCTATTTCTATCCCACTGGTAAAGGTCATAGAATTTCTATTTGGAGAAGACTTCTGCAATCCTGTAGTCCAGCCCTTCACAGAACTCCCAGAAGCCCTCATGACATTTCCTGCCAAGATAACGATAAAGAGTTCACTTCCTCCCAAACCTGACGTTCTACTTCTGGACACTACTGCTACCTCCTATGTCTTTAAATGGAGTTGAAATTTATTTCTTAGAACTACTGAATAAGGTATCATTTCCATATGATAAACTCACCTGTGCATGATGATTTTTATACCTACTGCAGCCTAAATGTATTAACTTCTTTAAGTAACTTCCTACAATTACACCTTCAATGAGGGTAACATTTAGCCAAATGTGATTGTTCCAACCATTGCAGTGTATTACCTCATTTATTTCTATTAACCATCCAGTAGAGAGAAAGATTTTAGTACCCCCATTTTAAAGTTGCAGACACTGAGGCCCAGAAAGATAACTTCCCAGATGTCACAAAGTAAGCAATCAGAAAGAGCAGAATTTGAACTCAGGCAAACTGGCTTCAGGGACTGTTCTCTTACATCTGATGGAGGAGGCTTTCCTAGCGTGCTCTTACGTTTACATCCAATGTCCAATGCTTCCCTTAGCAAATTGACAGTGTCAAAGCTGCTATTTCTTTCTGTAAAATGTTTGTTTGTAAGCTTTTCCTCAGCATTGTTGAGAAATTAAATTAAATTATACATGTTAATCAGCTACACGGTACCTTACAAGGGCTGGGCTTTGAGTAGAGACTGGATGAATAAATTAACGTGTGAATAAGAGTTAAGGTTTGGGTCTCAATGTTCCCCCAAAGCCTCATGTGGTCATAGGTGGAGTTTTTCCAGGGTTGGCTGAACCTAGAATGTGTGATGCTGGGATTGAGAGTGTGTGATTACTAAATCAGTGCACTGATTGACTTGGCACTGCCCTAGTCCCAGTAGCCTGCATACAATATAAGGGGCAGAAAGAGGTTGTGTTCTCACTTGCTTGCCTGCTTTTGCTGTCTTCAGCTTGCTATTAACTGGTTCTCTTCTGCCATGACCCTCTGCCAAGTCACCCTGCCTTAGAGTCAGCCAATCATGGATTGAAATCTCTACAAACTGTGAGCTAAATACATTTTTCCTCCTTTAACTTTGGTTGCTAGTATTGTCTCAGGAATGAGAAAAGTGACTAAAACAAAATTTGATACTATACCAGTAGGGTTGTTGCTGTGACTGTGCCTGAACACTTGGTTTAGGAGCCTTTGAAGTTGGCTTGTGGGAAGGGGAAGATTTAGAAAAGGTTTGGCAATGCCACCTGAAAAATTAAGATGTGGAACATCTTAGACTGTAGTTGATCACAGATTCTGGTCAGAGCTTAGAAGACCAGAATACTGATAGAAATGGCCCTGGTAAAGACCAAATTCAGGTTTCTGCTGGGGAGAAGGATTGTACTGTCTGTTGGACTCAAGAACATGTGTGTTATGGCATGGCAGAATGTTTGGCTGCATTTTGATTATGTCTAGAGGCTTTGCCTGTGACTGAGATTAAGTATGGCACACTAATGAATATTGCACAAGAAATGTCAAGGCAATCTAATGTTGAGGCAGAGGCATGGCTACTGTTGAGTTCGTTTTTTTGGATTTTTTTTTTGTGCCAGATTTATGTTGAGAATCAGGAGCAAAGTGCTCAGCAGAATGATTCAAAACACTGTGAGTTTGGTCAAAAAGAAAGCTCAGTAAAGCTGCAACATGAAAAGTAGAAATTGGTCTCTGAAAAGACAAGTAAAGTAAAGCCAAGTATTTTGAAATAAGAAGCAGAAAACATGGCCTGAGGATATCACAAAAACCAGGAAGACTTCAGGCTTTGAAGCCTCAGAGTTGCAAAGCTGAAAGACTTTGCTTTGAAAAGAGAGCCCCAGAACACCATGTTCCAGAATGGCAGCAGTTTATAGAATTTGTCCCTTGGGATTGGGTTCAGAGTGCTTAGGGATCTAGGCACGTAAGCCCCACATCCAAGAGAGAAGGAAACCTAACTACTGCTCCAGCTGCTAGCAGGCCTTGGCATTATCCACAAGACACTGGTCTTAAGTGCACTCAGAATGCAAGGGTTGTAGGTTCAGAAAAGCTTCTGCCCAACTTTCAGAGAGAGCAGTATATGAAGCTGTGAATGTGATGCCAAAGGTGCAGTGAAGACCCCAAAAGTTTGGAGAAGACAGGAACATGAATTATCAGAGGAAAACTACAAGGAGGGAGCACAGCAGGCCCAAGAGACAAACTATTGGAGCTGCAACCACTGGAAGTGCCATAGGGGCAGAGCCGCCCAAGCCCTTTGGAGTTCACAGCTTGCCACAGATTGCTCCAGATGCTGCATATGGAACTACAGGACTAAATGTTTCCTATGCTGGATTTTGGACTTGCTCTAGTGCCATTTGTGTCTCTCTATTTGTACCTTTTGGAATGGAAATGTGTATTCTGTGCCATTGTAGGTTGGAAGTGTTTAACTTTCTTTTCATTTGTACAGAGGATCACAGCTAAGAGTTTGCCTTAGATCTCAGAGGAGACTTGGGGCTTGGACTCTTCAGCAATGCTGAAACTATTAGGAAATTGGTAACTCTTAGAGATGGACTAAATGACTTCTGCATAAAGTAATGTACATGAATCTTTGGGGGTCCAGGGCAGAATGTTATGGTTTGTGTCTAGATGTCCCCGCAAAGCCTCATGTGGTCATAGGTGGGGCTTTTTGAGAGATGACTGAATCTAGAGTGTGTGATGCTGGGATTAAGTGTGTGATTACTAAATCAGTACACTGATTGGATTGGCAGTGTCCTAATCTTGGTAGCCTAGAAACAATATAAGGGACAGAAAGAGCCTTGTCTTGTCTCTTACTTGCTTGCTTACTTGCTTTTGCTGCCTTCAGCTTGCTATGAACTCATTCTCTTCTGCTATGTCTCTCTGTCAAGCCACCCTGTCTTGGAGCCAGTCAATTATGTACTAAAGCTTCTACAAACTGTGAGCTAAATAAACTTTTCCTCCTTTAACTTTGAGTTCTGGTATTTTGTCTCAGCGATGAGAAGAGTGACTAAGACAAAGTGGAAGAAGGGTATCTGGCCTCACTCTCCTGTATTTATTTGATAAGCCTTCCATAACAAAATACCAGAATCTGGATGGCTTAAACAATAGACATTTATTTTCTGACAGTTCTGGAGGCTGGAAATCAAAGACAAGGACACCAGCTGAGTTGGTTTCTGGAGAGGCCTTTTTCAGCCTGTAGGTGACCCCCTTCTCCCTCAGTCTACCCCTGACCTTTCTGCTGTGATATTACATTCCTGATATCTCTTCCTCCCAGATTAGGACCTCATCCTAGTGACTCCCTTTAACCCTTCTATCCTTAAAGGGCCCGTTTCTAAACACAGGCATCCTAGGTCAGTGATGGGGAATCTTTCAGAGCTTTCAATGATAACAAACAGCCTGCTGCAGCACACTTTCATAGGTTTGCCACCCCTGCCCCAAGGGTTAAGGCTTCAACCTGTGAATTGGCAGGGGGACACATTTCAGTCCATAACTTTTCCCTAGCAAAACTTTCTTACTCTTTGCCTCAGTTCTCAAACAAAATACCTATTTTAGGTTGCCCTCCAGAGGTCAGCCAGGAATAGGGAGTTCTTAACGATAGACTGGACTCCAAATAAAGGGGTAACATGACCACAAATCCTTTCTTCACCCCCACCAATCCAGATGCCATAGTGCCCTGCAGCCTAGGTATAGAGCAAGCAAGCTATGAGTTAATAGTCATTCAAATTGTGTCATGTCTGTGCTTAAACTGAAGCCCTGCCAATGCCTGCCATTTTGTTCAGGAAAACCTGAAGTTGCTCCATGGCCTGTGAGACCCCAGGTGATCTGCACTGCCTACTATCTCCTACCACCTGCCTGACACTCACTGTCCCCAACAACACTGGCCTCCTTGCTGTTGCACACCAGCACCTTCTCCATCAGGGCCTTTGTCCTCACTGCTCCCCCTGCGTGGTGTGTTCCTCCTCCAGTCTGATGGTTCTTTCCCTCACTTCTTTCAAGTCTTGGCAGAAAAGTCATCCTTTGCATAAGCCTTTCTGCATATCCTGTCTGAAAGAGCTGTCTTCCCCATCATTTGCCATTACTTCACTGCTTCGAATAGTACAGATTTGCATTCGATTATGTTTATTTCCTCTTACTAGACCATGGCACCGTGAAGGTACACACTCTGTGCTTTTGCTCTCTTGCCTGGTACATAGGAAGTGGATCATACATCTTTGTTGAATAAATGTAGCAATAATCATGGTTAGTAGCTGTAGTTGGAAAGTGGAATTATAAGGCCTTGGCTCCTTCTAGGATAACAGTTTCCAAATTTTATCTAACATATATACAGTGAAAGGGAAGTAAAGAGAACTTGATAGGTATAGGTACAATTCCCCATGACAAATGTATTCATTACATACTGCAAATGTACTAATAAAAACAACATTTTAAAAAGAAGAATTAGCAGCAGCTGTAGTGCTTGGTTTAAAACCTTCCTACAAAACTAAGTTCTGAATCAGTACAGCCTGAGCAGTGTTCAAGAACCTGCACTTTAAGGAGGACCCCAGTGCCTTTTGAGGAAAGAATACCAAGTGTGATACTTCAAGAAACATTGGATGACAAGGAAAAAACAGTGACACCCCTCCATTTTCATCCAATCCTTCTTCCCTCTACGTCTAGTCTAGGGAGGGGAAACTCTAGACCTAGCATCAGAGTGATGATGAGGGAAGTAGGGGGTGAGGTATGATAGTCATAAACACCCTTTCTGTAAGTGGCATTTGGAGAGAACAGGAATTGTGGTCCTGCTAAAGGACAGGCCTCTGAGATGAACTCAGAAGCAAAGGGCAACATAAATTTCTTCGATTGCCTGTGCAGAGCAATTTCTGAATGGCTGTTGCATCCTGTGCGTAGGAGAAGGGACCCTTTCAGTCCCAGGTAGTTCTTACCAAACCAGTCAGCCAGAGCTGACAGAGATCTTGAAGCCCTGTGTAGATCCCACCCACCATCTTGCAGAAAGATTGAGGGGACTTCTTCAAACCCTACAGCTCTTTAGTATAAACTAGGGGCACTGAAACCTAGCCTGTAGACCTCACGTGGCTTTTCTGCCTCTGCATTTTGCAGAAAGTGACGTGATTGTTCCTAACAATCCTGTGAATACTGTGCAACAATACATTGATCTGCATAGAAACTCTGTGGAGAGGGAGAAACCCTCAAGGACAAGCTCTGAAGGGACTACTTCCTTTCACATCGTGGGCATGTATCTTGATAAGCCCTCAGGAGAGAACTGACTTCCAGCTACTTTTAAATAGCTTAGCAAAGTATATGTAACGGTGCTATTATTTTGCAATTTTTAAGAGAAATCTCATTTTTCTTTTTAACTGGCCCTATTTACACACAGAATTGGCTAAAAAAAAAGACCATTACCTCTTATTAAACCTGCAAAAAATGTTCTCCTAAATGCTACCTTCCTCTCACCATACACCTAACAAGGTAATTCAGAGAAAGGTTATGTATTACGTGTTTCTTCAAACTGTGCCTAAAACTCACTAAGCAGTGGGCCAGATTAAAACTGTTTAGAGCTCAGGACTGGGGATTTGGGACAGTCAGATATTACCTGAACAGTTTCTCCTGCTCCAAGCTCCAACATGGCACTGTGCCAATTTGCATTTTTCCCATCTAGCTGACCCAAGCTAAGCTTGCTGTGCCTGTTGGAAACAACCTCTTCCAAATCCACTTGATTTGCAGTCATTTCTAGTCTTCTGTTTGGAAATTATATTTTTGGCTCATATTCAGATAAGTTAAACTGAAATGATAAATGGAAATGATCCTATAGGTAAAGCTGTGGCCAAGGCTTTAGTTACACTTTCTCTTGATTTTCAGATAGGCATTGAGTATCATACAAAGTTATTTGATACAGCAGTGTTCAGTCATAAGACTGACCTCAGGACTGATTAATGTTGCCCAGCAAGACCTGCTTTTACAACATGGAAAAAGAGAGTTATCTTCCACATTAAATAGATTTTAGCTTCTTAAAACTTGGACTCCCAAAGTCTGTAACTCACCATGTTAAATAAATGACATAAGGTATATGAAAATATCTGGAACCATGCCTGGGGTTTAGCAGAACTCCATTCTGCTGTCTCACCTGCCTTATGTGTACAGATAGAATTTAGTGCTGGCCCATTTCTTAGTGCCCCGGCTATGTATATCTTGAGTAGTACTCTTGAGCATGCGTCCAGACACTGATTATAGAAGATGGTAAAAACTGGTGGATACCTGCTTTCTCAGACCTTATGTCCTAGTAGAGAGAGAAAAGTGATAAATCAAGGTAAGTGTTAGATCTAAATTAAGGTGGAAGAGAAAACAAAACATAAACAAGGAGACTCAGATAAAACTAAAGTCATGGCCTTGCATGTACCTAACTACAGCTCTACCCTGCAAAATGTTCCTTCTGCAGATGGCATCACGGTTCCTGAGGACTTCCCTTTGGTAGTCCTCTGAGCAGCCGTGACTCATTTGGGTGCTTACCGGCAAGTATTTTTCAGGCCTCAGTTGCAGATCTCTCTTTTTCCATATGGTGCTCTCATTCTGCCCAGAATGGGGGGCAGCTGCTGCCTGTGGCACAATGCTCTGAGATATAGGAGTGGGCGCAGACCCCAGGGACAGTGTTAATTCCTCCAAGTATTACTAAGGCCTCTGTGATGCACCAGGCAGAGGTGAATCTTGAGAAATTTCAATAAATAAAGCAGTCACTGCCCCTGACCTCATGGAATTTGCATAATGGTAGGAAGAAACAGAGCAGCAGGAACATTGATCACCAGGAACTTTCAAATAAGTATAAGGGATGGGAAAAAAATAAAAATAAGATAGAAGAAAATGACTATGGGGTGCTAGGAAACTGGGAGGGGGGCAGACAGGGAAACCCTCTCTGAAATTTATTGGGTGCTAAGGCTTGACTGAACAGAAAGAGCCAGCCAGAAGAAGAGCAAAAAGGAAGGAAATTCCAGGCAGACGGACTAAAGACAGTAAGTAAGGCCTGCAGGCTGAAATTAGCTTGATACATCCAGGGAATAGAAAGACTTGTGTGGAAATACCATACCCTGTGGTGGCAGAGCCTGTAGTTTTGTTTAAAAAGATTTAAAAGCCCATTAAATATTTAAACGCTTATAGTCATTATACTTTTCAAAGAAGCAGAATCTCTTAGTAGTTTAAAAACTTGGAAACTGTGTTCAACTGACAATTTACTTACCTATGCCAGGAAATAATTTGATCTTAGTGTCAGACTGTTTGAATTCACTTCTGAATTTTCCACTCATGGCTTAGTGACTCTCAGCAACTCTCCCAAATCTTCCCGTGCCTTATGTGTCATAAAGGGGATATGAATATTCCTGTTGTTTGATAATCTTCAGATGTGAGAGTAGAGAATGAACATAAAGAACTAAGCAACACATGCTAAGAGCACAAAGCGTATTGCCTACTCTGACCCCTCTATTATTTCCTCTAGAAGTTCAACTTCTGAGTCTTTGTTGTCATCCCTTATCTAACTCATAACTTATTGAAAATTTCTAGAAAAACAAAACAGCAAATAGCTTTCCAAATCTCCATAATTTTGGTGTCATTGAAATCCTCAAGAGGTTTTCAGTGTAATTTTATACAGCCAAGACTCATAAAATTTTCACTAAACTGATTCTAGGACTTGGCCAATCCTTCCCCCAAGAGAGACAGGACTACATTATACATTGTTCCTCCATCACTGTCTTTTTCCTTTTGCAGCTTTTTCATAGCATGTATTCCAGTAGTCATGTTGAGCATTTATTTATATTGTTGCTTAACCTACAATCTCTTTGGAAATAAGGTCTTGGTTCCCTCATTAAGCAAACTATGCCCAGTTCCCTTTAACAGTGTACAAATAATAGAGCCAAATGGATTCTTACTGGCTAAATTATGTCTTCATATACCCCTTGAAAACATACCAGGGAGTAGGTTGCTGATAGGCCAAAGAACTTTGATTCTAAAAATATCCATAGCACAATATGAGCTCCCATCTTCTCACTGACCCAGGAGAGCAAAGATTCTCTGGCAGGACCTGATCCAATAAATACAAAATATCAC
The DNA here is from genome assembly GCA_004365215.1 of Cuniculus paca. Taxonomy (NCBI): domain Eukaryota; kingdom Metazoa; phylum Chordata; class Mammalia; order Rodentia; family Cuniculidae; genus Cuniculus; species Cuniculus paca. The sequence goes on from RJWT010033671.1 coordinate 10,059, forward strand.
ATTCATTTGTTATTCACTCAACAAATATTTATTGGGTCTTGATTTCATGCCATGCAGTGTAATAGATGCTTGTGTACAGTGGTGAATAAACCTAATTTCTGACCCTCAGGAGAGTAGAGTCATATAATTAATCAGTCTTGCAAAAGCATCTCATCTCCAGGCTCAGAAATATCATTCTTTCATATGAATCTGAAGAGTAGAAACTAAAAAATAAAATAAAACTTGGCTCTGTGCCTGTGAGTGGGCAGTAAGGAAATGCTGTTCCCTGCCTGACTCATCCTTCCTCACACCACTCCCAAGGTACTGGTGGCTTTGAGTACCACTCTGCAGATGGCATTCATGTACATGTCCCCCATGATGCACAGTGTCTCCTCCCCTCCCCCAACACATACACGTACACTCACATACACACACAACCCGGCGAACCACAAAAGCCCTACCCTGATAAATTGGAAAGAAAACGCCAAAGGGGCACCAAGAAGACAGAGTAGATGTGATTAAGAATTTTCCAGTCTTGGTAGCTCTTTGTAGCATGCAATATCACACCCTCCATTTGCAAGCTGCTTATTTTCAAGACAGCCTAGATTGTTGTAAAGCAAATTTTTCTTTTAAACAAGAGGTAAAGGCAACTAACTAGGCAATTTCAGAATGTCAGGAGGCAAAGAACCCAAACAAATAAATATATAGAAATACACATACACATATATATATGTGTATATGCACATATATGTGTGTATTTGTACATATACCCCATATTCATGATATGTTCTCATCCTACTTCTTTACCCTAATTCCTTCTTGATCTAACAATTTGCTCACATGGACCTGTTTCCCTTGGATCATGGTGTCAAGAGTCACTCTATCTTTGGTCTGTTGTTAATATGGTTCTCTTTCAGATCAATGATCCCACAGCCACTATTATTGTGATTTTCCTTGGATATACATGTATACTTTTTCTCAGGGAAACCATGAGTTCCTTGAATAGCTATATGCTGACATAGTTAGGTTTCTAGTTTAGACACCCTGAATTCACCAGGCCTGCCCCAGGGTAAGTTGGGCAAGTTATTTAACTTTATCGGGTTGATGTGGAATCAAGTGATTTCTTTAACACAGTGCTTAGCAAAGTTGCTGACACATTTCAATGCTTCAGTAAGATTTGCTGTATTTTTTTAAATACCCTTCATTGTGCTGGCTAATTTAGACACAAAGTAAACCATCACTAAATCGTTCCTAATTCCGATAAAAAAGTCTTTCCAATGTTGTGATTGTTTTAGTGACTTTTAAAGGCAGCATTTATCTTCTAAATGAATAAAAGCAACCAATTGTATACTCTAAAATATTAACATAGAAAATGAAACATCTGAGAAAATTCATTGAACAGAATCAATAATTACTACAATACCTTACAAAGTGATTCAGCTTAATTATATCTTCATGGTATCAAGCGGAAAAAAAAGTACATTTAGATATTTAATTTCTAAATATCTATTCTTTTTCTTTGGTTTTCATCAAGATATTGATAGCTCTACAAAGACACTCTCTTGGTTTGTGAGGTCTTTTATTTTCCCAAAATTGTTCTTAAGTATTTTTCTATTTCAAACTGTGAACTTCTTGGCAGTATGTAAATGACTTTCCACTTTGCATAGTTTTGTTTCTTGGATAACATAATGAATTCATCAAACTAAGCCCCAAGATTAATTGGTCAAGCAGAGTCATTTTCATACCACTTTGATTTTCCTGACCTCAAAGTTTTAAGAGTTGACTAATTAGAGAGTTGTTCTAAAAGAAAAAAGGAGAAATTCTCAGAGAATGGCCTGGCTTTGGTTTGTCTTTCCTTCTGGGGAAGCTGTTGAATGAGCTGAGTCTGCAGTTTGCTATTAAATTTTACATGGGTATCATGAACTGAAGTTGGTACTTGGTTTCCTAATGCCTCTCTCTCTGTTTTTCTCTCTCTCTGTCTCTGTCTCTGTCTCTGTGTGTGTGTGTTGCTCTTTCTCTCCCTCTCTGTCTCTCTCTCTCATCTACCTTCACTGGTTACCAACAGGTTTATTTAAAAAAAGTTACAGTCATCCAAAGTCTTCCTTATCATTTGTCTGGCTATATCTGGTTTCTTTGCTTATGAAGTTCACTTGAAACAGCAAACTGGAATGGTGGCTAGCTTTGTGACCTTAGAAAAGTAATCAAAACATTCCAAAGCTAAGATAACTAATTTGCGAAGTATGGATTATAACAGAATCTAATTCACAGGATTGATATGATAAGTGAGATGATTCAGTACATTGTCTGGCTGAAACAAAAGATTTGCAGGTGTTAAACAATTATCATTATAAGAGAACTTCTGGAAAGATGGTGGAACAGTAAGCAGCAGAGTAAACAGTTTCTCTGTGAGAAACAGTTCAGAGCCTGGAATACAATACCATGGAGAGGACAAGAAGGAAGGAAGTGGGTCCCCTGGACCCAAGGAGAATCTAAAATATGAATTGAAGCCCACAGAGAGAGTAAAAAAGAAGAATTTAAATGAAGAAGAAGGTGGTGGCTGGTGGCCCCTTAGCCTGGAGCTGGACTCACCCTGCCAGAAGAGCTGTTGAGCCTGAGGAAGTGTGGTTGCAGTCACATTCGATACTAGAGGTCTCAGAGGAGAGGCGCAACAGTGGAAGAGAGTGGCAGATGTGGAGATCTGCGCTGGCTGGTTTTGAGTGTAGAGAACTCCATTCCCTCCACGGGAGACAGCAATTGGCTGGAACCATCTTGGAGTCCAGCAGGATATGCCCGGGGCCAGGACTGCTGCTGGCTTCTTCTGGCAGCTCCAGGTTGTGGGTGGACCCTTGCAAGTTGTTTGGACCAAGTTCCACTCTTGTGAAAACTCTGGGGGCCCTTGTGGGCTGGTACCCAGCTCAGTACAGAGGCACAGGTGCCCACTGTCAGATGCCCATAGCCAGCACTGGCCAGAAAAGCTGAACAGTCTCACTTCAGAGAAGTTGTGGCAAGTGCTGGGGTGCCTGGGACCACACTACCCATGTGGATGGAAGAAACCAGGAATATGTCAAGACCAGAAGGAAAAGGCAATCTCTAGCATCCAACCCAAGCAGTGCAAGTTCAAGAGAGGTAAACACAGAGGAGATTGAGAGGTGCACACCTGAAATGTCTGAAGTGATGTCAACTGAAGTAAAGAAACAACTTCACGAAGGTATAAGAGAAATTAGAACAGAAATTCTATCCCAGGTAAAAGAAGAAATGAAAAATATAATAAAAGAATTACTAAGCATCTCTGAAGAAGACACAGATAAAAAAAATAGAGGAGTATAGGAAAATGAGGGAAACCATGAATGAACAATATAAGAGAGATTTAGAATGCATGAAACAGATTCAAAGAGATATCCAAGAAATTAAAAACTCCATTGAAAACAGGCAAAATCACTTGAAAGAAACTGAAGGCTGACTTTCAAACCTTGAAGACAGGTTTGCAGCCTGTGATCATGAAAGGAAGGATCTCTTAAAAATAACAAGGAATTAGGAAATAACAATTCAACAGCTGCAAGACAATTCAAAGATGCATAACTTAAAAATTAAAAATGTGAGTGAAAAAGCAGGGGTCAAGACAAATGACATCAGGAGTCTATTTACAGAAATAATTTCGGAGAACTTCCCAAGCATGGAAAAAGAAAGTGACATTCAAATAAGTGAGGCATATAGAACTCCAGCTAGCCATAACCAAAACAAATCTACACCCAGACATATAATAATCAAGATCCCAGAAATTCAACTCAAGAACAGAATATTAACAGCTGTTA
>RJWT010033672.1:0-13852 GCA_004365215.1 Cuniculus paca
TATTGCAATCAAATTGTAGGAAAGGGACTTAAACCAATCAAATCAAAGAATAAAAGCACCATTGGACTTCAGAACCTTTTCTCCATATTATCGGGAATTTTGTATCTTATTGAGTCTTTCAGTTTTTTACACTAGGTAGACAATGCAGTGTTTACACATAACATACCTTTCTTCTCCAGCAATTCTCATTTACCTTAGTCTACTCTTCATTTTTTCCATTGTGCTTATCACCTTCTAGCCTAATACATAATGTACTTATCTGTTTAATTTATAGTCGGGGCAGTTTCAAGTGTATAAGCTCCAGGGGTATAGGGATCTCTGCTTACTCACTGATATATCCTGAGTATGTGGCACTTGGTGGATATTTGGTAAGTCTGTGTTTCACTAAGTCTTTGGTTCTAAGATGCATTGTCCTTTCAGTGGCTCTACTCAACACCCAGAGTGTTTCTCAAACATACAGTGGCAGAGGAGGGGGAAGAATTCTTCAGTGTGTGAATTCAATACATTTTGTGTAACATCTGGGATGGCTGATCCATGTCCACCAATTTCCCAGTGTTGTCCCTATCCACAAATGAGCAATTAAACACACCTCTGCACATTTCCAGACTCCTCTTATGCCTCTAATAAGAGTTTTCTTGAAAGGTACTACAAGACTCACAACAAAATTAATGTTTCATTTGGAAAATAATTAGTCTGTCTCTGGCATCTTAGGGGTCCTTTTAGAAATGACACACTTTCTTTTCCATGTGTATCACTCAAAGATTTCAAAGTCCTTTCACACTATTAGAGACAGCAATATTTTATGTAAAACTCAGCTGTCAAGTATGCTTTCTGTGTTAGTCACTATGAAGCCTCTAAACCATTATTCACTGAGTGCTTTTGAACCTGACTTCATGCTGTGCAATGTATATTTTAAAGCCCCAACATTACCCCTCCCACCAAGGCTGTGCATGTGTAACACTACTTGAGGTTAGCATACCAGCAAATCCTTCCCATGTTTTAGGCAAAAATTAGGCACTGCAGTTGGAGAGCATGTTTGACTGATCTTTTCACTATACTGGTCAGTTGTTCACTCATGATGGACAAACTGATGAGTTAAATTGGAAGAACACTGTTCAAGAGAATGACATCTAAAGTGAGAGATGGCAAAAATAACAGACATGTCTATGACACTGCCTTAACAAATAATTACAGATTGTCTACTAGATACAAAGTACTGGGCCACAATACAAAGGTATGGTTAGAATGGCATCAAGTGTCATCCAGCTGAGTGACAATGAAATATGTACATGAATGCTAATATTCACATAAATGCCCATACTGAAAGCACTATTCCAAGTGCTTTATAGGAATTACCTCGTTTAATGACGGTCATGGGTGCTAGGTGAAGAACCGAAGCTCGGAGAGTTAAAGCGACAAGATCGCCCAAGCAGGAGTTGGAATAGCCAGTACTTAAACTCAAGTTTTTCTGATGCCAGCAAGTCTCAGTCACTGCATTGTATTTGTCTGAAATTTTCAGTTTTCATCTACTTTGGTTGTCCAGCACAAACACAAAAAGGTAAAGAGATAATATTTATTTCTAATTTTTAAAAAGTAATACAAATTGGGTTGTCCTTTACTATCTATTCCTTCAAATCCTTTTTAGTTCTGCAAATCTGGACATGAAACACTCATTTTCAAATGACTTACAAAACATTGCAATAAGGAAGCAAGTAGATATCCATACTATTCCATTTCATAATACTTATATAAGAAGTGTTTTTGATCTTTCTTAAAATTAAAATGAAAGCCACAGTCTGGCATCATGAAGTAACACAAATGTTCAATTCTGTGAAAAAGGCAGAAACATAACTAATTAGTTGGTATTTAAGGTAAACACAGAGTTGTTTCATTTGAGTTTTCATTTTGAGTCCTATTTTTGGACTGATTTTTTTTTCTATCATATTTTTTTAATGGTCATCAAAAACAAGAAACAAAAAAGAAATAAACCATATTTTCTTGTCTTCAGGATTGAAAACATTTTCCCTTTGGCATGTACCCTAATAAGTTGGGAAGATATAGAAAGAAAGTTACTGAATTGCTTCAGTAACTTCTAAGAAATCAATATAATCTTGGCTTTCTGCTGCAACTCTCAAAGAGGGTTTTGATATATCTCTTAGTCATTGACAACTTTTTTTACAGTCTGAAGCAAAGCTTTCCTAGCCAAAAGGATGTGCCTGAAGCTGAGAAAGCAGGTTGACTTGAAGTCTCCATCTCCTTAAAGAGAGTTACAAGGATCCCAGACAGATGCCACATAGGAAACATGCCCAGAGACTTCACTAAACACTTGCCTGATTTCATTAAGTTTCTGAGACAAAAAATTAATTGATCACTCATTGGAAAATAGTTTTTTGAACATGGCTAAGGCAGATTTATTATGATAATATCTTTTGCTAATGTAATATGTGATTCTTTAAGCACTTTGTTGATTTTTTTTTGTTTTTACTTTTTCTTAAGGAGCAGTTTTTCTTAAAAAAAAAATATGGCCCTGCATATGTACAGGTTGCATATATAAAACAAAGTCACTGAGTTAATCAGCAAGACAAATTTAGTCAAGAAATTCATTTTGTGCTATGTAAACTTTCCATTAAAGAAGGAAAATCATAATTGTTTCAAAGACTCTCTAGTTTAATCACAAACCTCATAAAGAGTGCCATAAAAAGACTGCAAGATGAAAATTTAATGTAGATTTATGTTTATTTCACATGTATATGGTAACTGTGTTGGTTAGTTTCGCCATTACTGGGAAAAATACTCAAAACTCACATCTTTGTCTTTTTTTCAATTTTTTTTTTAATTTTAAAAAAGCAAAATAGAAAAAAACGATAAAAATGATACATAATTTCAAAAAAATAGTAGGAAAGTAAATATATTGTTATTTTAGAAGTAGTTGTTCAGCTTACAGGATTTAGGAATGAAAAAAATGATCAATCAAACAATGAAAGCATAAACTGTTCTTTTGGATGAACTAACAAAGATTAAAAGTGTAGGTATCTATCTTATATGTATACACACACACACATATGTATACCTATACCCATATAATCTTTTCCCTTCTTTCTTCTCTCCGTTCTCCTAACCCAGTTCTTTCCTTTTAAGCACTTTCTTTCTCTTTCATTATCACAATATCTATTGTACATTTTGGATCTTATTACTCTTACAGGTTTTTTTTTTACACTAGGGAGACAATATGATATTTACAAATGTGAGCTTGATTTATTTCACTTATGAGTATGGTTTTGAAATCCTCCATTTACCTATAAAAGCCTCAGGATTATCCTTCTTTATAGCTGAGTAATATCCCATTGTATAAAAATATCACATCTTTTTATCCATTCTGCAGTTGATGGGCATTTGGGTTTCTTCCAAGATTTAGCTATTACAAATTGTGCTGCTATAAACATGGGTGCACATCTATCACTATAGCATGTCTTTTTCAATTTTTCTGAGAAAATACTCAGAAGGGAAATAACTGGATTGAATGGGACTTCCAATCCTAGTTTTTTGAGGAATCTCCATACTGGCCATAGTGGCCGCCCCGGTCCACACTCCCACCAACAGTGGAGAAGGGTTCCGTTTTCCCCACAGCCCCTCCAGCATTTGTTATTGGTTGATTTCTTGATGGCAGCCATTGTTTCTAGAGTGAGATGGAATCTCAATGTTGTTTTAATTTGCATTTTTCAAATGAACAGTGATGTTAAACATTTCTTCATGTATTTATTTGCTATTTACATTTTTTTATTTTAAAAACTAAAACAGAAAAAAGGATAGAAATAATACACAATTTCAAAACAAAAACAAAAACAAAAACAAAACAAAACAACAGTAAGAAATCAACACTACTTAATACATTCCATATTGTTATTTTAGAAGTAGTTGTTCAGGTTACTATAACTGTATGTATGTATATGTGTGCAAGACAGATAACTATACTACTAATCTCTGTTAATTCATCAAAACAAACAGTATGTGCTGTCATTGTTTGATTAACTGATCATTTTTTACGCCTAGATCTTGTATTTCTTCATTTCTATTTCTTCATCTGAGAAGTGCATATTCATCTCAGATGCCCTTTTTGGATTGGGTCTTTGAATTTGGGAGGTCTGATGTTTTTTCAGTTCTTTATATGTTCTAGATATAAGTCCTTTGTCTGAGGGACAGCTGGCTAAAATTCGTTCCCATTACCATCAGATGTTTTTAGGCACTCAGAAAAATCCTTAATGCTAAGCAGATGCATAATTGAGTCCCTGGTTAGAGACTCTGAAATGTACCATGTCAAGACTGTTACCTGAAAATGTTACCATCTGATTCAAAAAGCAATCAGAGGTTGTTGAAAAATCTCTGGGATTTTGCAGTGTGCAGTTTTCCACAGGCTGAAAATTAATCATTATAGGAAAAACATTCTAACTCATCCATTCTTCCATAGTTTGAGAACTAAATGCAACATCAAAATTCTGCAGACATAAATTCATAAATTCTCTCATTATATGTGGAGTAGGTCAACTTCTACTCAGACAGACAACCCAGTAGGCCTGTGAGCAGGGTCTTTTGCAAAGGAATCGTGCTGCCCTAAAAAACGCTCATGGTGAAGAGCTCCAGAAGGCTTCCATCCTTCACAGCAGCTACCTTCATAATCAGGCCATCTGCTCCCTGGGTGATTTACACAGAATGTGAACTCAAAGCTGGTACTCTCACAACAGTGTGCCCTCTTGCCCCAGCTGTAGCAGTGAAGCAGATGGGGTGCTACACTTTAAAATCCTTCTGGGCATTCTGATTCCAACACTGATTTGAACTATATGGTATTTCTGTGTTATTACAAGAATCAGAAGTGTCTGCTGTTAATAGATGGACTCTGGAGCCAGCCTCTCTGAGAGGAAAGACCTACTTTGCCTCTTCTAGACATGTAACCCTGGCAAGCTCTTATTCTCTACCAACTTTAATTACTTCATATATAAAATGATGGACCATCACCCTACCTACCTCTTTGAGTTCTTAAGAAAATGTTCTTGAAAAGAGCTTCAAGCATTGTGCCTGGCACAGAAAAATGTAGCAAGCATTCAGTAAATTATAGTCACCTGTATTCTAAACTATTATTGAAAGGAAATATCTGTGATACATTATTGATATAATTATCATCATTATGACAATGATAAAAGTAATAATGAGCCCTTACTGAATGACTCATTATTAAGTGATTTATATGGATTATTCATTTAATCCACAGGGGAACTATCTAGAAATTTGTTTATTTATGTATTTGTTTGTTTATTTATTGCAATAGTAAGGCATGAATCCAAGGGCTTAGTACTGACCTACATCTCCAGCTAATTTTTATTTTTCATACTTTTTGATGGATGAAGACATTGAGCATTAGACATTTTAAGCAGCTTGCCAAAATCAAAGAGGCAATGACTTCAGAATAGAAGCCAGGCAGCTCGACTCTAGAGTCTGTGTTTTCAGTTACGACCTTGCAGCCTGTATTTACTCACACAACCACAGCCATGAATTGCACTCATACTTACCAACTCAATCCTGTTTGCTTTTCCTACATGGCAGGTTTTTTAAAATACCTCAGACCCAGCAGTGAAACCTGCCAGAGAACTGTAAGTCCCAAGCACACTGTCTGCTGAAAACCCTTGAGAACTGGTATAATTGGGGTTGGAAATTTTGTTTGGAAGTAACCTGGTCCAGACCAGTTAATGTAGAAGGCAATAGCTGTGCAAAACAAAACAGAAACAAAAGCCAGAGAGCTGAGTGTGTAAGGGAGATTAAAGAGTACTGTTCCCTTTCACTCCTGAGCTGGGATTCAGCTTGGTCGTAATGCTGAAGGAGTATGTAAAACAGCTAGAGACAGCAGAACAAAGGTGACTCCAAACTAGTGGTACTACTTTTTGTGAGTAACTAAGTATATTGACCTGTTATTCTTCCATATGAGTATAGTCTGAATAAATTAACCTGTTATCCCCTCCTCAGAGACCCACCTGCTTACTTGACATATATTATTTGAGAGTTCATGCAATTTCGTGCAGAAATTCTAAGTTCACACAGAGCTCAGCTTTCTTTTGGCCTCCTCCCATGCTGCAGAAAGGCCAGGCCACACCTATTTTGAGGTGCAGTTGTTCAGCCTTCACTAGCCTGCATGTATCATTTTATTTCTGTCTTTTGGAAGAAGTGGTCAATTTGTGGGAACAACTTCATAACTTTATTATTGTTAGAATCTTGTGTCTTTGGGTTCAGGGGCCATGGGAGCAGATCAAGGGGAACAGTTGTTTGTGGGCCTTCCCAGGCACTTTTCAGCCACTGAGTCACAGAGACTTATCTTCTTTAGTTTAACCCTACCTCGTTGTGGTGGGCTGTACTTCTTCCCCTGCCTCAACCACCTTTCTGGTTCTAAGAAGAGGGTTTTGTGTATCTCTATCTCATTTGTGACCTCCTACCACATTGCCTGGCTTGACCATATGACTTTCCTTGGTCCCTGAAGTGAAAATGTGAAATATTCAAGTTCAGGTGAAGCTCAAATGTTCTTCCAAGGCTTAGCATAACCCGTGTTTTTGTCCTCTGCAGGGAAAACAGTGTGACCCAGCTGTGAGCTTCTCCTTTAGGTATTCGAATAAGAGACACATAGAACAGGATTAAACAGAGCCACTTTCAATCATGGATTCATGAGTCAGAGTAAATGTTGCTTTATTTGGTGATTTGTTGCTAATTTTATTTCATAATGAAAGTTCAGCAAGTCAAGTCTCATTCTCAAGTGAATGTGGGGGCCTTAGCGACTACCTTCTTCATATGGAGTAAAAATTGATTCTTGAATGAAGTTACCATGCAAGGTAGAATTAAGAAATACAGTGGAGTAAAAGCCCCCAAAGCCTGTGAGACCCTGAGTCCAAGCTGTGCCTGAAGATCAAGACTTCTCTCAGCTAAGACATTTCACTATTACTTGCACAAGTCTGTGTTAGCATTATAATATAATTTTAACAAATACTGATTTAAATTATGTCTCTGGGCTCATTTGCAGTGATATCAGGAATGACACATTATGTAACATTAAGTAACAGCAATCACATGGGTAAGTTACAGGATATAAATCAGTGTCATGAATAAACCTATTTGTTATGGACTGACTTGGGTTCCTTCCTCAACCCCAAATCCAAAAAGATGTGCAACATCTTACTGCTGCTGCTGCATCAGAACATGACCTTATTTGGAAATAGCATTTAAAATTTAAGTAGCTAAGATAAGATCATAAGAGAGTAGGGTAGAACCTAAATTCACATGTCAGTTTGGCTTATATGGAGGTTTTTTTTTTTTTTTGGTACGGGGGATCAAACTCACCACCTTGCACTTTCCAGGCAGGCGCTTATGCCACTGAGCTAAGTCCCCAGCCCCAGGTGTGCTTACATGAAGACAGTATCATAAAGACAGACAAAGGGGGACAATTCCATGTGACCATGAAGACAAAATTTGGAGTGATGAACCTACAGGTAAGGGATATCAAAGACTGCTGCAAAACCACCAGACTCTGGGAAGAGGCAAGGAAGGATTTCTCCATGTTGCAGAGGGATTCAGCCCCTACCAGCACCTAACTTCAGTCAGAATTCTAGCCTCTAGGACTATGAAACAATAAGTTATTTTTTTAAGATATCTATTTGGAATAGTTTGTGTATGTTGGTTACTTTTTTCTTATTGCTGGGATAAAATACCCAACATCCAAAGTTAAAGGAGGAAAGGTTTATTTAGCTCACAGTTTGTGGAGGTTTCAGTCCATACTTGGCTGACTCCAAGACAGAGTGGCATGGCAGAGGGCAACAGTTCATGACAGTGGAAGACAGAAAAAGCAACAAGAGCAAAAGTGGAGGAGCACAGAGAGAAGCCTCTTTCTGTTCCTTATATTTATGTAGATCACCCACCCTAAAGTGGGTGTAGCACTCACATCCATAATTCCAGCATTGGACCAAGCTCTAGAAGTCTACCTTCATGACTGCATGAGGTTCTGGGGGGACATCCAGCCAAACACCATAACATAGTGGTACCATGAAAATAATATAAAGTCCATAAAGTCAATTTTCACTACCAGAACTCATGGTAAATCTCTGAAGAAAGTCATCACAATATACCACGAAGGCCATCTTGTCATACGTGCCAACACAACATCCAAAGAGACAAAAGAACATTGGAGGCTGTAGATGGAATAGTTGCACACACTGGCTGAGAAATCATGAAGATGAGAGTTTAAGTTCTAGTTCACCCACATACTTTAAGTGATTTCTGATGACAATGTCTTTATTTACATCACTAGATAGTGCACTGTTCTATTCACATTGTTTGATGAACAATAAATGAGAAAATGCACAGGAGGTACATTTTGCTGAGCCTTGAACAGTATGTGTGTTAAACAATAAACACACAGACAGATAGGCTTACTTCAGGTTATTCCTGGAAAGTAGCATAGACTGAGGTGGCTTATAAACAACAAATATTTCTTTTTCCTAATTCTAGAAACTAGAAATCCAAGATCAGTATACTACCATGGTCAGGCTCTGGTGAGGGCCCTCTTCCATGATGTACTACTGAATTTTCATTGCTTCCGCACACAGCAGGAAAAGAGAGCTGGCTCTCCAAAACTGCCTAATAAGGGCACAAATTCCATTCATGAGGCTCCATTATCATGGATTAATTAGCTCCCAAAGGCCTCACCTCCAAATACAATCGTAACATATGAATTTTGGAGAGATGCAAACATTCACTCCATAACAGATACATAAATACAAGCATGTGTAAAGTCTACAATGCATCATAGACTAAAAGTCAAAGGAGAGAGAACAGTGCCCTGTGTGACTGGGAGCCAGAAAAAAAGTAGTGGTAGCCTGCCCATTAATTGCAGAATGGATAAGAAAGAGATGGTATTTTATGTGGTGGAAACCTAGTCAGCTATAACGGAAGATAATCTCAAGGCTCTTGTAAGTGGATAGAGGCAACTTGAGATCATGCTCATGGATGAAATGGTTCAGAGTCACATGGGTGAATTTCAAGTTGTCTCCCTAGTATAACAAACTAAAGGAGTTAGTGGGATCCAAAATGCACAATACATATTGGGAAAGTCAAAGGGAAGGAATTATCTAAAAAGGGATGGAAGTGGCCACTGTTAATCTATTATCATGATTTGAAACTCATATTGTCTTCATTGTTCTGATTAGTTTTGTTTTATTCTGTTTTGTTTGATTTTATTATACTTGATGGCATGGACAGCTATTTCAAAGATAACAAAATATATAATTGCAGCCAAAAAAAACTCTATAATGCAAAGTCTATAATTGATGCAAAGTCTATAATGATCTGTATCTCAATCTGCCTATATAAAATTCAAACGAACCATTAGAAATCAAGTAGTGAATTATTTCAACAAATTTCCAAATAGCTTTAAATTAATTACTACATTATGATTTTGGTGATTTTCCTATTGTTTTTTAAACTGAATTTAATCAACCTAATTTTATACAGATCTGGGGCCAGGGATTTAACTCAGTGGCGTAAGTGCCTGCCTGGCAAGCGTGAGGTCGTGAGTTCAATCCCTGGTGCTGCAAAAAAAAAAAAGAAAAAAAAATTTTATACAGATATGTATAGATACCATCTACTCATGCAGACTTGCTCTGCAAATGCCTTGATTATCTGTCTTAACAAAGTCAATCTTTCCCTAGGAGTTACAATCTTCTTTCAACACATTGATTGTATGGATCAAAAGCCCTCTGACTTACATTAGCCTGGGCCAAAATAGTCATTACCATAGATTTTCCACTTTCCCTTTTTAATGGACTAAGCTTTTAGGATCTGGGTAATGGTTTGGATGTCAAACAAGACCTAAAAGCTTTTTGTAGGCACAAAAGTGAGGATCCTATTCCTTTCCTCACGAATGGCATTTTCTCCTTTTTCTCATCTCTTGTGTCTAATGGTATGCTGCATTCAACAGGAAGCTCTCCTTCATTAGCTCTTGCAGTAGGGAGAGTTCTTGTATATATCATTTTTTCTGTACTCAAAAAGACACAAAAAGAAGGAACTTTATGCTGAAGCTAGTTGTTGATATTTATGTGGCTATTTATTAACCTGAATAGTCATGAGGGAGTTAATTTCATGAGTTGATTGGTCGAAGTTTCTATATATAAAAGATCAAATCCTGACTACCAAACAGCAAGCAGCAGGAGTAATCTAAGCATAAAGTATGTCTTCCTCATAGGCCTAGCTTAAAACCCCCAATTTGCTGCCATTTAGAACTCTCCCTCTTTATCACAATGTTGTTGAGAAGATTTCTTTTTGCAGTGCATTAGTAAGAAGTACCTAAATATCTGGAGACTATTGGCTCATTAAGCTGATTAGTTTTTTTGCCATTCTAGAACAAATTCCAGGCCTTAACCGAACGGGATATTGGATTATTAAATTTGGCCAAATGAGAAGGAAGAAAAAAGAAGCTTGACAGCTTGACAGTAAACAAGGGAGCACAAATCCTTTAGGAGAAGATGGTTTCCAGATCACCCCAGGAAGTACCATCTGAAAGGGCACCCAGAATCTCAACATGTACGTATATATCTATGGAAGGCAAAGAAGGCAGCACATCTACCGAAATGATGTTATCCCCCAGAGCCTAAGAACTGGGAAAGCATCTCAGGTCAAGGAGACTTGAAAAACTAGAGAGTTGTCCTCAATTTCAAGTGGGGAGGAAAAGGTTTCTTGCCTGGCACTGCAAGCGACTAGAAGATGAGCAGTTATTCTGCAACTCTGCCAAAATTTCACAGGCTGGGTTTCTTTGCACTACTTCATACTGTTAGGCTAGGCCTTCTCATCCTTTGTGACAGCTACACAAGCAATGAAATGAGCCATCCAGTGTCCCTTCAAAGGCACTTATTTCTGGTTTGACACATTTGTGTTGTTTTGGCTATCAGTAGGAAACCCAAGAGGTGGGTGGCATCTCTTAATAAGGATGTCAGATGCAGTGGCACCCAACAAGCTCACTCAGGGCTCTTCCTTTCTTCCAGTTGACCTCTATATATACCAGACGAGCTTAGCCCCAAGGTTTTCCTTCTGCATGAGAATATGGAACATGTTCTCTTTATGAGTGTCATCAGAAATCATGTTATTATGGAATGAACAGACTCAATGACTGTTGGCTTAGTATAGCAGCTGAAGTCCAAATTTTTGAGAGTAATTGAGCTCAGACCGTTAACAGGTGCAGCCACTTCCTAGGAAGGAGAAAAAATGCCTGCCATGTGTGTTACACATGGGCTCAGCAGGAAGCTGCCTATCAAGAGAAATGCAGACACAAGCTACTAGGGCCTATGCAACAGTGCCAAGACTGACTGATGAGTAAATGAAGCTCTTCAAAAGGCTGGAATGGTCCAGGATCGTAATTAAGACACATACTTACTTCCAAATGGTAAGTTTTTACTTGTGCTAGTGCTATTTCTACTCCTAAATGCAATATGTGCCCATGCTATCATTTTCAAAATTATATTTTTCACAATACTAGTGTTTTGAGAAACACAAAGTGAATATTCTATAGAAAAAGAAAATTAAGTTTTTCAAATTTGCTGAGGAAACACTTCTTTAGGGAGGCCGCTTCTGGCAATTCTCAAGGCTCATTATTCTATTAAAAATGCTCGAGTGATCCTGGAGTATAGAAACTTGATTAATTTTTAAATTATATTTTTTTCAACATACATGTATATATTTTCTTCTTCATGAGACATCACAGGATATTATTTGAAATTTCTGCTTTATGTAGGTAATGATAAAACTTGAGAAGACTGATTTTCTCTATCAAAATGTGGCCGACGCCTTCTCTTTTCCTGCATTGGTCCATTTTCCATGAAAGGCCACACAGCACTGAGGACAAGACAATGGCTTTGGAGTTGTACTGCTTGGGTAAGGACACTGCCTCCCCTATCCATTAGCTATAGGACCTTAGGCAGGTTCCCTAATCTCTCTGCATCTGTGTTTTTCTAGTGTTAAAGGAGACAGAAGAGAGTAATGATATTCACAGTGTCTGCTTCAGAGGAGTAGTAAGCAAGGCAACATATGCAAAGACTTAGAGCCATTGCTGGCACCCACTGTCTTAGGAGTACTAGTTGTTTTCATCACCACCATCACCAATATTATCTCACCTGTTTTGGTTAATACTATCGCCACCATCCCACCACATTTTCCATCCACTGTCTCACATTCAGATTCCACAAGTCATGTTGTCTCTCTCTTAACCCCTCCACAGCTCTTTCTACTTGTTATGCTGTTCCTACATTTGGAAGCCTCTGCAACATCAGCCTCAGACTAGCACAGACCGTCCTTGCTCCATGCAGAAATTTTATAGCCTCCCTGTACCTGAGTTCTCTGACTTCTGCCTCATTCTTTCCCATGCATCCTGTCCTTCATGCCAGACAGAGCTGCCTATGACCCTGCTGTCTTCTCTGCCCTACCAAATCTGCTGTGATTCCATTTCTTCTGTCTACATGGTAGAGTTCAAGTATACAGGTTGTACACTTCACAAACCAATCCACTCAAACTTTGAAAATCTCAAGAAACCCCTTATGCCAGCCTTTGCTCCTGCTGTTCGTGCCACTGGAAAAGATTTTACTAGTTTGTGCATAAATTTAAATTTCTACCACACTTTAAGACCCAGCTCAGTTCCTACCTTCCTTCTGAGCTCTTCATAGTCACCACAATCTCCTTCTCTGGCATGAGATACTAGCATTTACTCTACTGTGTTCATATCCCAGCTTCATAATAAGCAAATAGCAAGACATTCAATTCAATTGTGTAACTCCTCCATTGCTGTTTCCTTCATTATAAAATAGAAGTTAATAATGTTCTCTCTATAGAGGAATTAGGAAGTTTAAATAAAAACATTCAATATACATTTAGAGTGCTCTCGTATGTCTTGTGCAGAGCCCTAAATCTGGCAAAGGTACCATACATAGAAAGACAGGGACAAGGAATAGGAAGGGGCCAAGTTGTCAGGACCGCAGCCCCAGCCTCCACGCTTAGCCAGAGGTGAACTACCTTGACAGAGCTTCTTATATTGTTGGGCTCTGGGTAACCTTTAGAATATGAATAATAAAGAAATCTATTCTAGAAAAAAAAAGGAAAGAAAATTATTGCCCTATGCAGTGTCTTCTCACTCGTTCATAACCTTTGCACAATTATTTTGCTCTTACATAACAGCATGCCCCAAATACTTTGCCTTCTCCTTCAGAGAAGAACCTGAGTCATTCTAAATATTTCACACCCTCCCCTCATTGAAAACATTATACCTGTGAGCAATTAAATGCCTGCTAATGAGGAGCTGCTTGCTGCCTTGCTCAAAACTGTCCTCCAGAAATCTCTCTATTGGAAGAGGAAGCCCACCCAGAGGACTTTTTCCTGCTGGCCTGAGAAAGTGGTCAAGATTTCTTTAACTGCCTGCACTATCTTCTGAAACCTTCCATTATCTCTATTTATAAAGCTCCATTATCGCTCTTGTCCAGCACCGAACATTAGACATAGAATAGCCTCTGAGATCTATGTTTCCTTAGCAGGATTTAGAGGATCATAGATATTAGAGATGAAGGAGGAAAAAAATCTGCCAGGACATCTTGTCCTCTCCTGATGCAAAATGGTTCCAGCCTGAACATTTTCTAAATATTTGTCAAGCCTGATATTAAAGGCTTGAAGTGACAAGGCCCCTCAGGGGAGAAGTCAGTGTTAAACCTCAGTCTTAAAGATGATTTCTTTCAGTGACTTTTTAGCCTCCTGTTCCACCACTAAATCTCACCTCTCATTTTAGTTAAAAAGT
>RJWT010033673.1:0-13847 GCA_004365215.1 Cuniculus paca
TTCAAAGGCAGCTTGGGCTAATACATAGCAAGTTTGAGGTCAACTTGGGCTACATAGTGAGACCCTGTCTCAAAAAACAAAATAAATGGGGGATGGTGGCACATGCCTACAATCCCAGCACATGGGAGGCTGAGGCAGGAGGATTGCCACAAATTCAAGACCTGGGCTCCATAGTGAATTCAAGGCCAGCCAGATTACATAGAGAGACCCTGTCCTAAAAAACAAACCAAAATAAAAATGAGTAAGGAGTTAAAGAAGTTCCCATCCCTCATCCTATTGTTTCTGTTTTCTCTGAAGTAGGGAAAACAAAATGAGAGAAGTAACAGTTGAAATTTTTAAGACAATTATTAAGTTTTAAAGTAGTGAAGAGTAAAAGCAAGTAAGTATATATAATAATATTTAATGAAAAAAATAATATTTAATGAGCACTAGCTGTATTCTAGTTACTTTTCATACCTGGACAATCTTGATGGCAGTAAGTATAAAGCAGGTGAACAAAACAGATTCAGTACCTGTCCTTCTGGAACTCAATCTTTTGGGATGACAATTACCCAAGCAATTGTAACACCAAAAAATAAACCCCACTGGAAGTACCAGCTGCTGCAGGATTACAAAACAGGAGCTTCTAACCTAGTATGAGGTGGGAAGCAGACAGCCATGGACCTTCCTCTTTTTGAACACATACTGTGTTCCAGGTACTACATTGGCATTGGGAGCATGGCTATAAACAAGGCTTGGTAGACTCTAGGAGAGTATTGATGGTTTGATTAGTTTTTGTGGGGAATAGGAGAGGAAGCAAACTAGACATTTGGAAGGATGGTCTGCTGGCCTGAAGGACCAGCACAGCATCCTTTACACCAGCAAGCACTGTGGGTACACACAAATTCTTGTGCTTTGGTTAATACTAGTATCTCTTCAGACATGATAGTAGATTATTAAATTTCAGATTTATTTAACACTTATTCTTGAGTTTCAGTTTGCTCACTTGGATTAGCCTTGAGTCAGTCAGTCAGTCTGTCTGTCTTTCTTTTTTTCATACCTGGAATCGAACTTAGGACCTTGCGCTTGCCAGGCAGGCGCTGTACTGCTGAGCTACATCCCTGGCCCAGCCTTGAGTGTTTCTTAAGTCAACTTCTACAACATCTATACAAACTGTTTTTCAGAGTTATAGTTCAAAGAATTACATTATTGTAACTGTTACTATTGTAAGTTACTATTGTAACTTCTTCCCTGCTTGCTAATTTAACCTATGCCACACAATTTTTTTCCAAAAGGTACCTGTGGCAATTTTTTTTTACAAAAGGTACCTGTATCTTATTGAAATAAATTTGACATGAAATAATCGGCGCATGTTTAACGTGCATAATCTGATCGGTTTTAACATTCGTGTACACCTATCATCATCATCAAAACGAAAAACATCATCATAAGATAAAGAACATATCCATTACCCAAAAATTTCCTCTCTTACTATCTTCCCCATCACCCCTTGGTAACTCATATGCTTTCTGATGCTACAAATTAGTTACAAATTTTTATATAAATGAACCATCTATAGTATGCTGTCTTTATGTCTGGCTTCTTTCACTTTCCATAATTAGAATTATCTATGTTGTATGTATCATTTCATCCCTTTTTACTGTTGAGTAGTACTCCGTGTCTGGGTAGACACATTAGTCTCCTTATTCACCCATGTAAGGGTGGACATTGAGTCATTTCCAAGTTCTGGGCTATTGCAAATAAAGTGGCTATGAACGTAGGTATTCAATTACTTGCATGTGTGTATTATACTCACATTTAGTTAAGTACTATTTATACATCCAGTGATTATAAACTGTATTAATTATAGTTTATTATAGTGATTATATACTGTCTTCAACACCTACATATCCTAAGAATTTTCATATTGTTAGATTTATGATGACTATATTTTTAGGCCAAAAATTAGGAAAATATGATGTGACAAAAAAATGTTTTTTAAATCTAGACTGTCCTAGAAATTCAAATGGACCCAATTATTTTGATTTATTTTCCCCTCATAGTGTTCTGTGTCTCATCATTTTATACCTTTTTAAAAAAACTGTACGACCCTTGAGAGCAAACACCCAAGTTCTTTTTCATGTACCCACAGTAGTAGTATACTGTTGAGTTTAGAGTAGCCTTTCACTAAATTTTTAATAATTTTCTGCTCTCATTTATTAAATCTTTATTTAATCTCACAGGTTTCTTCCAAGGTAAACTCTGCCTGGTATCCAGCATCCTCCTTCTCTTCTTCAGTGGTGAGTATATTTAGCACTAAAGCTTTACTTCTGAGAAGGAATGGGTTAGTTTGGGACTGTCTTCTTTTCTTCTTTATATTATTGTGATGAGACTATATGTGAAACTATCTGTCTTGTTTTTCTTATGTAATATTATGTCTGTTATGTTGTAAGCACTGGTGTGTGTGCGTGTTTTATTTTATAACAGTATTGAAGATTGAACCAAGGATACTCTACTATTGAGCTACATCCCCACTGCTTTTTATTTTGAAGCAAGGTCTGACTCAGTTGCTGAGACTGGCACTGAACTTACAATCCTCCTGTCTCAGCCTTCCAAGTTACTGGAATTACAGGCATGTGCCACTGCACTCAACTATAATTATGATTTTTAATGGCTGCATTGTAGTCCTCCATCAAGCACATGTAACCTGAACTAGCTAATAATTTCTTCATGTAACATTTAGATGACTTCAATTTTTCAATGGTATAAAATAATTTTTTACATAGTTTTTTTTTTCTTGTTTACTTACTACATTAAAAGTACAAATATTTCTGTGGCCTCTGGAAATTAATACTTTCTTTTTTTTGACAGTCTTGCTATGATGCCCAGGCTGGTCTTGAATTCCTGGGCTCAAAGCGACCTTCCTGCCTCAGCCCCTTGAGTAGCTAGAACTACAGTCACACACCACCACGCCCAACTTCTTCTAGAGGTGTGGTTGAACCTGCAAGACAGTTGTCTTCTATGCAACCTTTTGACTTTTTTTTCCCAGCCATCTGCCTACCAATGATCTGCAGTACCTAAACAAGGGCTGCTGCTCAAAACCTCTTCCCTACAGAAGCATGCACACATTGTCACACAGTAACTTTTCAGTCTTCAGTTCCCAAGCCCTGCAATAGCTTGAACATAGTTTGTCCCCTTTGAAAGACTACCTGTTGACATTTGATTGTCATGGTGGGGCAATGTACTGGGAAGTGGCACTTTTAAGAGGTGATGAGGTTGTTTAAGAGGGATTAATGACTTTCCTGCTTACGGCCCCTTCCACCTTTTGCTGTGTCATGATACAGCTACCTTACCTTAGACGTCTGGCTGGCCTCTAGAACACTGAGATAAATAAACTGCTTTCCTTTATAAATTTCATAGTCTCTGATATTCTGTTATAAAAACAGGAAGCATATAAGATAGACCTCTTTGGAAAGTCAATGAAAGGAGCTATTTCCAAAAGAAAAAAAAAAAAAAGGAAAACACCTGGATAGAAATATTTTAAAAGCCGAGCACATTAATGCTGCAAGTTCAAGGCCAGCCTATGCTACATAGTGAGTTAAAGGCCAGCCTGAACTACATAGTGAAACCCTGTCTCAAAAAGATAAAAAATAAAAACTAACTAAATAAAGGTAACATATATGTGGTCGTGTGACAGAAAGTCCACAGGTCCAACAAATATTGGTGGCTAATCTGTGTTAACACAGAGTGGCTGCTTTTTAAAAATAAACTTCATGGGGATGCTGGGCATGGTGGCACTTGTCTATATCCCAGCACAAAGGGAGGTTGAGGCAGAAGAATCACAAGTTTGAGCCCCATATGGGCAACATAGTGAGATTCCTGTCTCCAAGAACAAAAAGGGCTGGGGATGTAGCTCAGTGCAGACTTCCTGGGTTCAGTCCCCTCTATTGGAAAAAGAAAAGAGGGGCTCCACAAGTAACATGTGTCTACTCGTGACATTTACTAGGTGAATAGCAGGGAAATTACCAGTCTCAGAGAGGTCACAGTATTGAGAGATGCTGCCATACCTTAATATGCACTGTAAACAAAAATACAGTATTGTGTGAATATGGTGTATCTCTTCCTTACTGGTAACACTTCCTTGCAGTTTTCAGTACTGGGTTTTGACCTCATGGGTACTAGGCGTGCAGGCATGCACTCTAGCAATGAGCTACATCTCAGCCTTTTTTTCAGTTTTGCCTTGAGATAGGATCTTGCTAAGTTCCCCAGCTGGACTTAGACTTTCTATCCTCCTCCCTCAGCCCCACGAGTAGCTGAGAGATTCCAGGCCTGCACCATGCCCAGCCCTACTGGTAACGTTTCTAGAGAGTAGAAGACTCAGTTATCAGCCTGAATTCCTTCTTCTTCGGGAAAAGGAAAGAGAGAAGCAAAACAACAAGTTAATGTGAATTTTGGTGTCTTTTTTTTTTTCCAGCCAACTGTAAAACTCTTCATTGATGGGAAATTTGTTGAATCCAAAAGTGACAAATGGATTGACATCCACAACCCAGTAAGCAAAGCTTCAGAACTTAAAACTGAGTAGCCTAGAATCTTGGGGACATGGTGAAAGGTGAGGAGCTAGGCATTTAGCATGAAGCACACAGTAACGCCTCAGTGACCAGATAGAATACAGACAGGGTGGCGCTGGCATGGTGTGATGGCTTCTTTTTCCCAACAGGCCACCAATGAGGTCATTGGTCGGGTCCCTGAGTCCACCAAGGCTGAAATGGATGCGGCCGTTGCCTCCTGCAAGCGTGCTTTTCCCGAGTGGGCGGACACATCAGTGTTAAGCCGGCAGCAGGTCCTGCTCCGCTATCAACAACTTATTAAAGAAAACTTGGTATGAAATCTAAATTGTATCACTTTCTACATTGTCACCTAGGGCGAGTTGGTCACTCCTCCAGAGACCTTATCAGCTACCCTCCCTAACTCTACAGCAGGCACACACTGACCATGGCTCTCGCCCTGGTTCTCTTCTCCTGCAGTTTTGTGCTTCCTTGGCTAACAGAGAATTAAATGGAGTAACATAAGGGCTAGGGATATAGCTTGGTGGTAGAGTGTATGCTGGGCATGTGTGAGGCCCTGAGTTCAATTCCTAGCACCAGAAAGATAAATAAAAAAGGAGAGAGAGAGGGAGGGAGGGAAGGAAACAGGAAAGGAGAGAGAGGAAGACATGGAGTGGGGAAGAAGAGAGAGGAAGAAGGAAGAAGAGAGGGGGGAGAGAAGAGAAAGAAGAAGAAAGGAAGGAATGAAGAAAGAAATACCCTTGTATTAGTTTCTATTTGTGTGTTTTCTCTCTAGAAAGAAATTGCCAGATTAATCACAATGGAACAAGGGAAGACTCTAGCTGATGCTGAAGGCGATGTCTTTCGAGGCCTTCGTAAGCTGGGAGCCCCTCATGGGAGTTTTGGGAAAAAACAAAAAAAGATTGGAGGCAAAGATCTCAGAATTGGGAGGTTGCTGCTTTATGTAGATTTTACTATCCCATGATATCTTTTTTTTTTTCCATTGCAATGCGGGGGATCAAATCCAGGAATGCTGTATCACTACTACTGAGCTACATCCCCAGTCCTTTTTATTTTTTGTTTTGGGACAGAGTCTCACTGAGTTTCCCAGACTGGTCTTACACTTGTGATCCCCTGCCTCGGCCTCCTAGAGTGCTGGGATTACAGGCAAGTGCCATGACACCTGGCTCCATGATACTTTTTTTAATACTTATTTTAAAAATGGCAATACCTGTCAAGTACCATTGAGAATGATTTATTTCATTTTTTATTTTACTCCAATGATCTTCCAGTAGGTATATACATATCACTGTCTTTTCCCCATACTGAGACTGTTTTTTTCAGTACTTGGAATTAAACCCAGGGCCTTCACAATGAGCTATATCCCCAGCCCTTTTTTATTTTTATTTTTATTTTGAGACAAGGGCTCACTGAGTCACTAAGTTGCTTAAACTAGGCTCAGACTTGTGGTCCTCCTGCATTAGCCTCCCAGACGCTGGGATCACAGGCATGAGCCACCACCCCTGGCTGAGAAACTCATACTGTACAACCTCTTCACATGGAAAGACAAATCAGTGTTTCTCCCTGTCCTTGATCTGATCACTCCCTCTACTAAAGGCTGCACAGAGCATGACAGAGCTAAACAGTACTCAGTGTGGTGCGCTGGTGGCCTGACTTCTTCTGTGTTCCAGAGGTGGTTGAACACGCCTGCAGCGTGACATCTCTCATGCTGGGAGAGACCTTGCCATCCATCACCAAAGACATGGACCTTTATTCTTACCGTCTGCCTCTGGGGGTGTGTGCAGGCATCGCTCCATTTAATTTTCCTGCCATGATACCCCTTTGGATGTTTCCCGTGGCCATGGTTTGTGGAAATACTTTCCTAATGAAACCATCAGAGCGAGTCCCTGGAGCAAGTATGCTGCTTGCTAAGCTGCTCCAGGATTCTGGTGCCCCTGATGGAACACTGAACATCATCCACGGAAAACATGAAGGTAACTGCCCTTCTGCATGTGGCTACTTAGTCTGGCTACCAAGACACCAAGGTGTTGGGTGGTAATTAGGTAGTTTAGAATGTGAAAACTAGGAAGAAAGGGAGTTATTAATGGTAACCTCCATGTTCGTAGGTAATGTGTGTTGACTGTTTTGTCATCTGTGTGTGCTCATGTAACTAGCGAGAGGACCAGTGCTGCTTGCCTTTCACTACGTATGGGGACATCAGAGATGCGGATTAGGATCAGATAGAGATAAGAGTAAAGAGAAAAAGGAAAAGTTTTGTCTTAATGTTGAGGGGATTCATGAGGAATTTAACTGAGCGAATTTGTAGTCATCAGAGAAATTGAGGGGCTTTTGATTCATATAATAACTAATACTTAAATAGCGCCTCTGTTTCAGGCACTGTTTGTAGTTCTACACATGGCTGAGAGTGTAGCTCAGTGATAGAACACATGTTTCACTGAGCATGTACAAGGTCCTGGGTTTGATCCCCAGCAACAAGTAAATAACTTAGTAAAGAAAAAAATATATATTTTTTTGTCTTCTCATTAATGTTTGTAACAATGATTTAAGGTCAGTACTATTTTTTCCCATTTAAAGATGAGAAAATTGAGGCATAATGAAAGTAATTTGCCCAAAAGTCATACCACTAGAAACCATCAGAATGTGTTACCCAGGGAGACTGGTGCATGCATGTGTGCTTGCTTGCTTGTGTATTTAGACGGGGTCTTGTTCTGCAGTTCAGCCTAGCCTGGGCTGACCTCAGACTCGTGGTAGTCCTCCTGCCTCAGCCTCCCAAGTGTTGGGATTACAGGTGTGTTCCACCATGCCTGGCTGGTTCTTGCTTTTAAATACTATGCCCTCTCACTTCTCACAGGAGGGCACTATACTCTCACTGCATAGAGGGTCTCACTGCATAGAGGCAGCTGAGGATCTATCACATTCCGAAAGGACAAAAAGGAAGGGTCATATAGTGAAAGACTGTTATGTAAAGGAAAATAGTGGTTGTAGTCTTCAGAGTTAGACTAGAGGTGGAAATTCTGAAATAGTTAATGAGAAAAACCATGAAAAGGAAGAAGTTAAATATAATTTGTAACTTAAAGAATTTAAGAGAAATAAATACAAAAGAACTTCATAATGGGAATCCAGTATAGAAAAACAAATGTATGAAAAGCTGATTCACAGCAGTGGGGAAGAGAAAAATTTGCCATCTTGAGAAGACTGTAGCTATTTGTTCTTTGTGGTAATCATTTATTTTCTTCTTAAAAGCTGTCAATTTTATTTGTGATCACCCGGACATCAAAGCAGTCAGCTTTGTGGGGTCCAACCAGGCAGGAGAGTACATCTTCGAGAGAGGGTCGAGACATGGCAAGAGGGTTCAAGCCAACATGGTGACTTCTTATTCCCTTTCCCCCCAAACTTTGTTGTATGTATTTAAATGACCTGGGATGTGTGTGTGTGTGTGTGTGTGTGTGTGTGTGTGTGTACACATACACGAGATAGCTAACATAATTATACTACTAATTTCTATCAGTTCATTGAAAAGAACAGTTTGTGCGTATATTGTTTAATTTTTCATGCCTATATCTGGTAATCTGAGCAACTACTCTGAAGATAACACTACACAATATATTAACCATTGTTAATCTGTTAGCTTGTTTTGATAGTTTGTTTTTATGGGTTTTTTTCTCTTTAAAATAAAAAATAAATGACCTAGGGACAGCCCTTCAGCAGGGAATTACTCATTCCCCTCTAATGCCAGCATTTCTTAATCATATTTCATGCTGAATGTCTTTTCTTTAGCCATAAAATTTGTAAGTGCTAGTCTCACACTGATCGCCTTTTATCATATACAACAAATGCTGGTGACACAGGGCACATTCCTCCTTAAGAATGTCAAATTCTGTAGGCTTCAGCAGTAACAACCAAATTCTGGTTCTATTATTTCCTTTATACCATGCTTCCAGCCCTTAACTTAATCTTTCCTTTTTTTAAGGAATATCCTAACTACTAATGCCAAAGATATGACCTTCCCTAAGGGATCCGTCTATTTAAGGCACCAGAAAAAACTAAATATCCCCAATGATGTGTACGTAGGTTTAGCTTTACTGTTCTTTCTAGTTCCTTGCCAAATGTTGAGCAATTTGTGTGTGTGTGTGTGTGTGTGTGTGTGTGTGTGTGTGTGTGATACTAGGGGTTGAACCCTCACACGTGCATGCCAGGCAAGCATGCCATCACAGGACTATATCCTAGGCCCTTTTTATTTGTATTTTTTATTTCAAATCAGGGTCTTGCTTGCTAAATTGTACTGGCAAGCCTCAGACTTGTGATCCTCCTGCTTCAGCCTTCCAAGTAGCTGGGATTACAGCCACGGACTACCATGCTGGGATGAGACTCTTTGATACTAAATGTAAAATACTGTTGTACCTTCTCCCCAATGCCCCCATCCCACCCCCTCCAGTATTGAACCTATGGCCTTTACACTGAGCTATATAACCCCAGCCTTTTAAAAAAAATCTTTGAGACAGGGTCTTGCTAAATTGGCTGGGTGTGGTTATGCGCACCTATAATCCCAGCACTCAGAAGGCTGAGGCAGGAGGATCGCCATGAGTTCAAGGCCAGCCTAAATTACATAGCAAAACCCTGTCTCCAAAAACAAAAAAGGAAGCAGAAAAGGTAAATAAAGAAATACAAAGATAACTTTCAGCTTATCAACTGGAAAATGGAGAAAAAGTAATGGGAAGACCTGCTCAATCTTGCTAAGACATTAGCGGTAAAAGTATTAAAAATAATTTTTCCAACTTCAAAACAACAAATGAATTCTCTAGCCCTTTGCTTAAATTGTCACTTGGTATTTCAAGTTAATTTCTTAGCTTCATTGTATTTGGTTAAGGAAGACCATGTACTTTCTGTATTTCCTTAGGGAGCCAAAAACCACGGGGTAGTCATGCCAGATGCCAATAAGGAAAATACCCTCAACCAGCTGGTTGGGGCAGCATTTGGAGCTGCTGGTCAGCGCTGCATGGCCCTTTCAACAGCAATCCTCGTGGGAGAAGCGAGGAAGTGGCTGCCAGAGCTGGTAGAGCGTGCCAAAAAACTGAGAGTCAATGCAGGTAATCAATCATCTGCCTAGCAACTCAAGATTCTGCATCTGTGGCAGGGAGCTCCTGGCTTTGGCATTGTCCTTGGCCAAGGAAGAACAATCATGTCTACTCTTTTACAGTTGCCTCTCTTTAACTATTACCTGTCATTTAGATTCATCTCTGATTAGCAGCCAGAATTTATGTTAATAAAGACCTTCCTCCTTGTATGTTGCTTTGTAGGAGACCAGCCTGGAGCTGATTTTGGCCCTCTGATCACCCCCCAGGCCAAAGAGCGAGTCTGCGATCTGATTGGCAGTGGGCTGAAGGAGGGAGCTTCCATCCTCCTGGATGGGCGAAATATTAAAGTCAAAGGCTATGAAAATGGTAACTTTGTTGGGCCAACCATCATCTCAAATGTCAAGGTGAACAACTCTTATTTCACAAACATGAACGCTGAAGGCACCTTAGAGGCTATGGAATTTCATCCATTTTATAAACAAAGGCATTTAATGATTAAAATCACAGCCCTCACCAAGATTGCTGTTATTTTACCTGGAATCTGATGACCTCTCCTCTTCTGATTCCCAGCCAGAGCTCTGCCCTACACCAGCATTCAGCACACTTTCCATGTCTCTATCATTGCAGATAGTCTCTGTCAACACTACTCAACTCCCATGTGTCGTGTGAAATCAGCCATAAACAACTTTATTTATGGACATACATTTGAATTTCATGTAGTTTTACATCATGAAATATCCTTTTGATATTTTTCTCAGCCCTTAAAAATGTAGAAATCATTCTTACCTTGTGGACTATACAGGTGGCTGCCACATTTGGCCAACAGGCAGGAGTTGGTCAACCACTGTCTTACATTTACTCTGGTTACTTCCTTTCCTCTGTTCCCCTTTCCTCCCTCCAACTCAGAGCTTTTGCAGTATATCGAACAATATTTCATTCACCAGTTTCTTCCCCTAGTACTGAAGAATGGACCCAGGGAATACTGAGCTAAATTCCCAGCCCTTTTAATTATTATTTTGAGACTGGGTCTTGCCAAGTTGCTCACTGGCCTCAAACTCAGTCCTTTTGCCTCAGCCCACAGATTCACCACCACACATGGCTCCAATATTTATTGAACACCTACTCTGTGCCGCTGGGCTAAATCCCCAGCCCAATTTAGCTGTATCTTCACAAGAAAGTGACAAAAGAAGAAGACTTCATTGGTCAATTTTTATTTATCAAAACTCTGAAAGTCAGCTAATATTTATGACTAGGTTGAGAGTAGGAAGCTTTTTTTTGAAATTCATATATCTGCACTATAATCATGAGTAATTGGGATTGAACTCTTGCCATAGTATCATAAAGGGAAAAATCTACTAATCAGCAAGACAGCTGACTAGAAGCCGTACTGAGGATGTTTTGACTGTTTAAGTGTAACCCAATATCCAGGTAAAAATGTACAAATGTACTTGGAAGGCAAAGAAGTGAATGAGAACAGATTGCTTATGTTACAGAAAATTTAGCACGGGCTTTCTATAAACAGAAAAACTCTCCTGGTGTATTTACTATATGTTTGATTTATAAAAAATGAACTTTTATATAACTTTTTGGTAACATAAGAATTGTATGGAAGTAGTTGTACTTGTATTAAACGGGAGGCTAGTGATGTTTCATGGGAACTAGAAATGGGAGTGTGGTTATAATTAATAGAAATTTCTTTTTAAATTAATAGAAATTTCAAGTTATTGTATGTTGGAAGCTCAGATTATGGAACACAGTAAGAGAGGCCCTTTTTTTTTTTTAGTAAGTGATTTAAAATGAAGAAGACTGCAAATATGAAAAGTGTCCATGTAAACAGTTTGGTAGTAAAAGTACCAAATAAGCATAAAATATTCAGAATCCAAAAAGCTAACTTCTTTCTGGACACATCTCTCTTGGCAGCCAAATATGACCTGTTACAAAGAGGAGATTTTTGGCCCAGTTCTTGTGGTCCTGGAGACAGAAACACTGGATGAAGCCATTAAGATTATAAATGACAACCCATATGGAAATGGAACAGCCATCTTCACCACCAACGGAGCCACTGCTCGGAAATATTCCCACCTGGTGGATGTCGGACAGGTTTGTGAACAGAGGTTTTTAAAATTCTTCTAGCTCTTTACCATTCCTGAGAGACAGTAAGTTGTAATCAGCCACTGCAGCAGTTTAAAGATCACCTCTTTAATTTTCTCCAATGCTCCATTTCTTCCTTAGGAATAAAAGTTTGTGGAGTAGAAGATATCTACTTCATTGGGTCTCTCAAAAGGAAAAAAAAAAAACCCAACAACAACAAAAAAACCCAAACAGAAAATTCTGAAATCAAAGAAAAAATCAGATTAGTCTTTCTGTTGTCTTTGCGCTTCTAAATGGAGAATCCATAGTTTGAGTCCTTTGCATCTTTTGCTTGGGATCTGATGTGGATTTGATCTGCTTTAGGTGGGAGTCAATGTCCCTGTGCCGGTGCCTTTGCCAATGTTCTCATTCACTGGCTCTCGAGCTTCCTTTAGAGGAGACACCAATTTCTATGGCAAACAGGTAACTTGAGTTAAATATTTTTCCCTTTAAGAAAATTTCTTGAAGATACTCAGGAGCAAGGATCCTGCAGAGAAAGGTTTGTCAGCAGCTTCTGTGGTCTCATAGGTTGTTCCACATGGTTTCTCAGAAAGTCCCCTAGAAAAGATTTAAAAGTTAATGAACTTTTGCCCAAACTGCCTCTTCCTAAATACTTGAAGGCAAGTTTGGGGAAAGAGTATCTGGAATTCCAAGCCTTTATAGGTGCCATGTCCCCTGCCTGTAACTATTCCCCCTCTCTGACCCCTCTCCCGGCACATCTTGGCTCACCACCACTCTTTCTTTGATGCTGCGTGTGTGCTCCGTGTGCTTCCATTGCATGTATTCCATTGAGGATAGTTATTTGTTTACAAAAAAAATTTTTTTCCAGTACTAGAGATTGAAGCCAGAGCCTCTGTACTGAGCTACATTCCCAACCCTTTTTTAATTTTTTATTTTGAGATAGGGTCTTGCTAACTTGACCAGGCTGGGCTCAAACTTGTGATCCTCTTGCATCAGCCTTCCAGAATACTGCAATTACAATTGTGTGCCACTACACTTGGCTGTTTACAAAAAATGTGATTGAGCTGAGTGTGATAGCACACACTTGTAATCTCAGCAGTCCCAGGAGAAGCGCAGGTTTGAGCCCAACCTGGACAACTTTGTAACTTAGCAAGATTCTGTCTCAAAAAAAATAAAAAGGTCTAGGGCTGTAGCTCAGTATACAGGCCCTGGGTTCAATCCCCAATACTGCTAAAATGAAATAAAATAAAAATATAAAATAAAAATTTTAAAGGGCTGGGGTTGTAGCTCAATGGCAAACAATGCCTAACATGTGTGGTCCTAGATTTAATCCCCAACACCACAAAAAGAAAAGTTTATTGAGTACTTTCTTTGTACCAAACACTATTCTAGGCATTATGAATATAGCACTGAACAAGAAAAACGATGCAGATCTGGAACTAAATTGCTTAGGTTCAAATCCCAATTCGGCCAGTATATTAGCTGTGTGACTTGGGAGATATCCTCTTTTAGGCCTTAAGCTTCTGCATCTGTAAAAAGAGAGTATAGTTCATATGCCTATGAGGATTAACTGTCACGACACGCATCAGCAGGCACATGTCCTGTGGCAGGAACAGGCTGTTAAACAGCAGAAATGAGCTGGAGCACAGTAAATAAATGAGGAGAACACTGAGAACAGATGAGGTTAGTGAGGCAGAAGCCAAGTCATTGTAGGGCCCTTTAATCCCTGTCAAGAAGCCTCATCAGAGTATTATGTGAAACGGAATGAGTCAGGCACAGAAAGAACAAGTAGCACATAATCTTACTCATATGTAGAATTTAAGCAGATCTCATAGAGGATGAGAGGGAAATGGTGGTTACCAGAAGAAGGGAAAAGTATTGGGTAGGGGGAAACATGGGGAAAGGTTGATCATGTTAGGGATTTAGCTCAGCGGCCTAAGTACCTACCTGGGAAAGGTTGATCAGTGTAGGGGCTAAGTTACAGTTAGCTAGGAGCAAGTTCTGCTGTGTTACTGCATAGCACTGTGACTATAGGTAACAGGACTGTACTATACATTTCAAAAAGGAAAAGAAAGGATTTTGAAAGTTTCACCATAAAGAAATGATAAATATTTGGGGAGAGCAGTATGTTTAACCT